>JAOUZG010022948.1:2654202-2704839 GCA_026289955.1 Argiope argentata
ATATATATATATATATATATATATATATATATATATAATATAGAGATTAATTTAAATTGAATATATTATAAATATATTTTTTTAAACTTTATTAATGTTTTTGTTAAATTGTACTATTTATTTCTTTTTAAAATAAAAGTGACTTTAATTGTAGATTGATAACCATTAACATTTTATTACCTTGCATATGTTTGTCTATTTAACTTTTTTTTAATTCTAGTTGTGCTTCTTACTAATATAGTCGACTTGATAATATGCTTATTAATTTTATATGTTTTAGTTTGGCAAAAAAGATTTATGAAAATATAGTTAATGTACTGTATGATTTAATATTTCTTTTATACTTTAGAAGAAGATTAGAAAGGCTTGATTTTTTTCCTTGTAAATTTAAATCCCCAGATAAGTAGATTGACTTCTATTCATTATTCGATTGCCTGCCATGAACTCATTTACATATGAGAAATTTTTAACTTATCATTAACTATTATTAAAAAGAGATATAGTTTAGATTTTCTTATTTGCTAGTGTTTTTATCAAAATTTTACTAGAATTTTGTATTATTAAATTCATATAGTAAAAAAGAGCATTTGATTTATTATTATGCAGAAATTGAGTGATTTCATTAGCACTGCTAAATGTTTTTTCAGATAAAACTGCTGGATATATTCTTGAAATTAGTAGTTATTGAATCCTATTAACTTTCCAATAACTCATTTTTTATAGAATTCTCGAAAGTTTTAATCCTTAAATGCATGAATTTTTATTTTTAAGGAATAAAATTTAAAATCAATTGAGAATTGGACGTTATTAATGAAAATTAAAACACACACACAATTTTTAAAAATTGTAATAAAAAGCATATTGATGTCTTTCTACTTCACAATCGCTCCTTGAGTTCTACAATTCTACTGCTTTCAATAACATTTCAAACATAAATAATACCTCTCATTACATTGGAAGCATTGCATTACAAAACATGTTAATCCAGGAACAATTATTTTTAGCATTTAAGCATAATGGAACATTGCATTTACTATACGACTTCTGTGATGTACTCTTACATAGTGGAATTGTACTCCTTAATCTGTTTGAAAATATAGGCTAGTGACCGACGCTTCCTTTTTATTAGATCCATTGATGACAAAGGATGAGATGACCCCTTAGGTTTTTCGAACTTCTGTAAAGCTGATTTTGCATAGTGATATAAAATTAAAAATATTCTTATATACTAAAGTACAAATATTATTCATTACTCTTACCTTGTTTCTATCCAAAAACGATTTTTTCTGAAAGTTTTTATTACTTTTTATATAAATAGTAATTTATGACACCCGCTGAAATGAAATTGTACTTCGATAGCGCGCTAAAAATTAAATTGTTTCAGATAAATAAATAAATTGTCAAAATTCTCGTTGCATTTGAAAACAATAAAATAGGATTAGCAAAATTAAAGTTGTAAAAAAAACCACTATGCAAAGATTGTTACATAAAGAGATATGAGGTTTAAGCATATGATACATATTTAGAAGCAGTGCATTTAATGTTTAAGCAATTAAACTTAAAAATGTATGTTATAGTATATTATCTTGAAGGGTTGCCAACTTCCATGAAGTATTAAAAGCTTAGAAGTCAGTCTTATCCTTTTACAGTCAATCTTATCCTTCCTTATCCTTTTTTTATGTAACAAAATTATTCATTGCATATTCTTTCAGAGAAGTAATTTTGATATTCTATAGTAACCTTTTTAATTAAAATTATGGTTTTACTACATATTGGATATTTAAAAAGTCTCGTATTTTCTACCCTGAGCTTATACTCTCTGTGCGCCACAAAAACTTAACCTGTCATTTATTTATGTTTATGGCAGTCGCTATAGGAACAGGTTTGGGTATGAAAGATTTCGAATAAGGGGATCCAAAGAAAGACTGAATGTTTATTTATTCTTTGCATCATTTTTAGATGAAAGATGTTAATCATTCGTCTTCTCGCTTTCGCCGTTGTTTCTTTTATTTGTTTTAATTTTCAGTTTCTTTTCAATTTATTCTTTTGATTGTCATCATTTTCTTACTTCCTCTTTATTTATTTACTTTTGTTCCTGCTTAATATTATTACGTTTTTTGACAGATATGACTAAAAATAAAGCATAAAATTTTTTTGATTAAATCATTGCTAATTAATTACATTTTTATAAGTAATGTAGTTAATAATTTTAGCTGCAGAAAGTGTTTTTAATCTAGTAAATTGTTTTAAAAAAACAGTTATGTACCCTGATTTTTTATATTGATTCATTACTCGTACCAGTGACTAAGATACAATATTAATTAAATTTAGTATGCAATAAATAATTAAAGCAAGTAAATTGCCTTCAGATTAATCTGTTTCTAGATTATAACTATTTCTTTTATTATAAAACTAAAATGTAGTCTGTAAAATCAAATTTGTTTCATTTACATTATGGGAAAGCTTTTGTACTGTTTTGTTTTTTTAATTTGTTGTGAATTTTCAACGATTTGTATTAAGTGCTACAAAAATATTTCTCATATGGTTTGACAATTAAAACCCAAAGACTCATTCTTATAAAAGGGGTTCTTATAACAGCGCTTTTTATCAATTTTTTAAATAGCAATATTTTTATGTAATGTGCAGAAATAGAAATTTAAAAAAAATGTCATAAACCGAAGCTAGATAACTTTTTAAGGGATCAAAAAAATTCCTATATGAATTGATTGATTTATGGAAATGAAAAATACAGAAATTCATATCAAGAACATAATTTTAAAATTATAAACATTTGAACTTTTTTAAATCAAAATTTAGTCGGCTGTTTGTATTTTAAAAATAAAGCCATTACAGATTTTGAATTCTTTTTATTTGAGAACTGTATTAAAGATTTTAATAAGAGTAAATTTTTGTAGGGAAGTGTGAGGCTCATTATTTTTAAAGGAAGTATACTTTAAAAATCCATTAAGTTATTTTCAATGGAATCACTCATTTCTTTCCATAAAATCTGGAATTGTTAATCAGTTACCACCTGTCTCGATCATTATCAAGATAAAAACAATGTAAGAGGATATTTATATAAGCTGTTGTGATTTATTCTAAAATAAATTTTTTTTACTCAACTGAAGACATTTAAGAAAAACAAATTATTTTAAAATTAATTAAAAATAGCAATTTATGTATGGAAAATATTTTTAAAATTTGTGTGATTTTCTTTGTCTTTTGTAAGAGCTTATGCAAATGTAGAGAAGTAATTCCACTGAATATTTTCTATCAAATATTATTAAATACTATTATGAATTTTCAACCCCAAAATGGTAACACCAAACAGAGATTCCACATGGATCCTTTACTGTTATACTGGTAATGATTACTAATATTAGTTAAAAAGTTAATCTCATTTTCCATGTAGATATTTGAAAATGTTTTCTTTGAAATTAGTAGGTTAATTTTTAGAACTCAGAAAAATAAGTATTTGGTCATCTGGAATATTACCTAAAATAAAAATTGTATTTATTTATTTATTTGGTAGAAATATAGTGAAACAATATTTAATTTTTTTTAAGTAGCTTTATTTGGGTTTCTTTTCAAGTTTGTGCCTGATTATGCATTTGTAATATTTTAAATACCCAAATATTTTTACACTTAAACTTTGCAAAGTTAATAATATTTCAGAAAGCTTTTGCATTTTGAAATTAAGTGACAAATTAAATACCTATTTTTTTAATTATAAAACTTGTGTTTGGGGTAATATTTATTTCAGTGAAGGTAAATAAATTTAAATTTAGAAAGGTTCCATGCATATATAATGATTAACATTTTACTTTGTAATATAATATAATATAAGCTTTTATAACAATTAAGAAATAATTGCGATTAATTATGCTATGATTTTTATGTTAAACTAGATGTGGCATCAATTGCTGACAATTAATGTGGTTTAATTTATGCATTCATTAGGCATACAAATAATAATTGTTTTTTAAAATTTGTATTTAAAAATTAAAGTAGTAGGATACTACAAAGAAGCATATATATAGCCAGTTTCCTGCTAAGGTTGCAGTATAAGAAACTTGAATGGACCTACTCAAAACTAAGTCCTCCTGTTGTAATTCGTTTCTATAGCGACCGCCGTAAAGAACATTTGATGGGAAAAGTTTTCATACAGACACACAATGTCAAGAATTGCTTGGACGCTTTTCTTTGATTATACATATTTCTAACTTGCATTATAGGTGAATAGTACTGAATATATGTATCAAAACTTCTACATATAATATCAGAGCGTCTTTTGATAAGACATCCTATATTGATTTCATGCATCACAAAATCTATAAAAAATAATTATTATTATCATAACAAAATGATTGATTATTTGTTACCTATTTGCATTTTACATTAGTAATATTTTAATATAGATGATTGGAAACTCTTTAGTAACTGAAATTAAATGGACTGTTTTAAAATAAAAATTGCTTGGCAGTCTGGAGCAGATATCATTAATCAAATGAATTACATTGAGAATTGAAATTTAGCTTATCCTTTTAATTGCTGATCTTGTTCATAGAAAAATGAACTTTTAATTGAACAATTTTGCTTTTTCTCCATAAATGTCAATAATGAAGTAGTTTTTTTTTTCGAATAATTTGATTATAACTGTTTTCTAAATGTATTTATGAGCATTTAACTTTAAATTTCGACACCATAATATGTTGCATTGAAATTGATTTTACGATATATTTTGTTAATGTTATGAAAACTGGTGTTTGTACTTTTATATACTTTTTTTTTTAAAAAAATTGTAATTCAGAAAGCACATTTTGTGTTTTTAAGGACTTGGACGTGGTAGCTTCACATTTAGCTGATGTATCTGTAATGGACAATAGTGCCCCAAGCCCAAACAATAGTAATTTACCACCGGCTGTTCCCTGTGATGAATATTCTACTTTAAATGGTAGTTCACCTGAATTCCCCCCTCCTCCACCACCAATTGTTTCTGATTCAGATGATGACGATGATGATGAAGATGATGGACAAGTACAAAATGATGGCACTTTATTAGCTTCGGATCCCCCAAGACCCCTGTATGTAAACAGTGCTTAAATTTCAATTCCATCTTTCCATTTATTATTATAATAAATTTAGATTTCTAAACACATTGAATGCATTCATGCTCTAGTTTAAAATCAAAGTAATAATAACCTGCTTATTAATGACTTTCTATTTCATCAAAGGAAGGCTGTAAACTTTTGTACTTTCATATAATTGAAAAGAATTATAATGTTAAGCACATAAAATAGATTGTTTTTAATACAATTGACCATAAATTTGAATTTTTCTACGAATTTTGATTTAGTAGTTTTTAATAAGGTATTTGTATTTGGCAAATATAATATATGAGAGAGTAGCTCTAATGCAATCTCACTATCGCACATTGTTAAGTATGTTTAAAGAGTAGCACATTTAAATACTCTTTGCTTTACCCACTGTCTTTTTTATAGATCCATTTTTCCCAGCTAATCCTACAGTTTGTGCTTGGATTTGAAAAGTCGTGTTACATCAAAAATAATGCTCTATGAAATCTTATAAAACTACACTCCTTACTACATTTCTATAAACTAAACTCCTGGCTGCATTTTCCCTCCTTTAACATTGAAATTCCATGTTAGGAAAACATTACTCACTTCATTTCCCTTCCTTGTATTTTTTAACAAAGAAAATGTTGAAGAGGGGGGAAATGTAAAAGCATTTTATTTTAAACCACTTGTGTACTGATTCTCTTATAAATATATTTACATATTTGATATGATTTGTTAAAAGTATTAATTCCTTGTCTTTTCATGAAAGTTATATTTTTACTTTGAAAATTGCTTTAAAGTGTAGTGTTTGCTTGATTAGAATTTAAACTTAAGCTTGTGTTTTTTCTTAATTTCTTCCTTTAATTGAGCTTGTTGGTGATGTTTATTTAATTTTTTTATTGCAGGCCACCTGACTGTTACAATACAGATACTTTAAGAGCATTGGTTCAAAAAGGTTAGAATTTTTAACATATGACTGTTTGATTATATTCATTATATTATAATGAAAGAAGAAATGAGATGAATTTTATTTATTTTTATAAAAAAATTGCTTTAAATCCTAAATGAAAGAAGAATACTTTTGTTAAAGCATTTATATCTAAACTGATAATTAATTTCTGAAGTACGAAGATATGCCTAGTCTGTCTCATTTCACAAATTGATATGAACAAAATATTTTGTCTTGCTGGTCAGAACATTAATAAATTTAGTTTCTATTGTATGAAATATGAAAGCTTAGAAATTACATTCCAAGACTTAAAATATGTGCCGAGAAATTTAAATATTCAATGTACTGGATAATCAGAAAATCATCTAAGTTTGAAATAACTGTGTATATTTTTTAAAAAAATTCTAATAGGGCAGGGTTCATATTACTAATAATAACTGAAATATATAAAAAAAATTGTTCATTCTGCTATTCATAATTGAACGAAAGACGAACACTGTGATTAGAGCTTGTTTAGGACATGATTATTCTTTTATTTAGATTTATTCCCGATTTCATTGCATACGTACACTCTTGGACTACATATATGGCTACTCTTCTCAAAATGTGAAGACCTATTTATTGAATTTCATTTTATTATTTAGTGCAAGAATAATGCTAATAGGTGGTTAAATAGAAAAAAAATTGCAGATTTGAGAACTGAGGTGGTCATTGTTGTTGTATTCAACATAAACATTCAGTTAAAAAAATCCTTATAAATGATTTTTCTTTTAAAAGTTACAGATTATTCTTGAAAGCTGCAAAATTACTCATTTTCATTCACAATCAATGAAACTACTGAAAGATATTGATATGTTGTTGTTTTGCTTAGGGCACTTTTCATGCCTGCTGACAGGCCTGTTTCCATTCATTTTCTGCTCAAAAACAATGATTTTGCTATCCTTGATGACATGACATTTTCATTAATCCAATGTTTTTTCACGAAACATTCACAATTTCTGCACTCCATATTTGTATGTTTTGGAGTTTTACTTTTGAGGGGGAACTAATCTTCATCTGAAAAAATTGATTTGTTTAGACTCCATTTCTTTATATAAATGCTCTGACCCACTTATAGTTATGTAACTGCTTGCTTAGACATACCAGGATTTTCAGCTCCTTGAATAACATACACTCAGTAAAGATGCAAATTCAAGTTCTACAAGGCCTTATAAGCATTGGCATATCATAGACTTGATTGCTAAGAAAGTTTCCACGCTTTTCATTGGTGATTGTAAACTTGTGTAGATTGTGTGATTTTTTAATCATTGTAGGATTTTATATGATCCTTTATGTTTGTACATGCATAAAACTTATTGTAAAAATTAAGAAACAATAAAACCCTTAATTTTCAAATTTGAAATATGTATTTTAATTGAAAAATGGGAATAAAAAAATTTTGATTTTTAAATGTGTATATTTAAATGCTAAGAAAACTGGTTTAGCTAAATTGTAATATCTTATTATAATTTTGCTAATACCACAACAAGTAACATCATTAGTAAACACCAGTATACATGAGCATTATTTCTTTTTATGTTCTGGTGAACGTTTTTACCACACAAAGGCTAATTAAATTATCTTTAATTCTGTCTTTTCTTTTCTTATTTTTTCAAATACACTTTGTATTAATGAATTGCTGTAAAGAAATGTCTGTAAGTGTTGTAAAAGAAATTTATTCATAGATATCTTTCTCATTAACCTACTAATTGACCTGTGAACTTGATTAAAAATACTGAATCTGACAAAATCCTCTCTATCTCAGTAAAATCTTTGGTTGATTTTTATTCATATATTCCTACATTCGGATTGCAATGCTATATCTGATTTAAAGAGTATATTGAATGTTTAGGTTAATTTATCTTTCATTTAAATATATTTTCAACTTTCTATGATATAATCTTTACAAATGCATTATTAAATCTAAAAACATTATTACAAGATATCACTTTATTTTAGTGTCTAGTCAAGCACCAAACCGACCTCTACCACCAACCCCTGACGATGAAGATACCAAGGCTCTTCATAAGGTATGTGAACATTGAATAATGTTGCTCAATTGCTTTATCATGTTCTAATGCTTTATCAATTTGTTAGGTCAAATTTAATAACTGCTGCATTTTAAAACAATCTTGTCTCTTGATAAATGATGCTTATATAAAACATTAAATTTTTTCCTAAAAAATCAATCATGCAATTTTATTGATGAATAATGCTTTTTCTATGGCATTATTACATCTATTTTTAGTAAATTAAAATAATTTTCTGTTTTTCTTTTTTTAAATATGTAAGATAGCAATTCAAGATGAAATTCAGTTCTATCACGCATGCTGAAATACTGCCTATGCAAAATCATATTTAATCAAATTAAAAATGAGAATTTTTCTTTATGAAAAATTTTGGCATTGACGACATAAGATCCTATTTTGGAATCAATTTGTGAGTCTAACTTGTGATTAATTTACAGCTTTTTAAGTGTTAATTTAATGAATTCAAATTTTGATGCTGGTTAAAATCCCATTGATAAAAGAAAACTAATACGTTTGTTATTTATAATTATTTGAATTGTAAACATGAGATTTCAGCTGAAAGAACCCTTCTAGCAGTAAAAACCGGTAAATTATTTTTAGAATACTCTTTACATTTTAGAATTGTATATTGTTTAGAAAACAAGTAACAAATTGGGAGTATTCATATTTGGCATTGTAGATGCACTGGAAGGAAATTAAACTTTTAATTTTAAAAGATATAATATAACCTTATTTTGCTTATGCTAAAATGCAACAAATTCTATGTATATTTTTTATTTGTTTTAAATACGTCTCAACTGATATTTATTTCTTTTGAAAGAATGTATGGTGCATTCTTTCAAAATGATATCTGGACAATGCGTCTTTTTCTGTAATTAATTATTGCATATAGAAACTAAAAATTCATGACTTTGTAGAAATAGGCTTTCTATAAATGTATCGAATATTTTATTATGCAAGAAATTTTCATATTTAAATTCGCACAAACTCAATTATTTCAAATAGCAATATGCAATCTCATATACATATCCACATTCTTCAGTTTAAAATAGCTCCAATACTTTTCAGTTCCTGATGTTAAATAAATATTCCTTCCCCTCCCTCCTAATATATTTCAAAATATTATGAATCGTTGGTGAGGACTCTTATCTTACAATAGAATGCTCATAGAGAAAGACAGAAAATATCCCTTTTGAAAAACTAACACGTGTTTCATCTTTTTAAATTCAAAATTGCATTTAAAAGATAACATTTTTCAATAAAGACTGCTGAAATTCGGATGTTCGTGGAAGAAGCAAGATCTGGAGCATCATTGCTTTAAATTTTATCCTTTCAATGCAAATTGTTTTTAAAATATTTAAGAAAAACTAAAAGTTTTCAAAATAACATGATCTCATTCTTAAAAGGGATTCTCTTGCTAAAAAACCGTGAAAAGAAAACAGAGAACAATGTTTTAACATTGCATTTGATTAAAATATATTTCCCTTCTTTTTGAATGAATATAAAGGTAAGTCGAAAACATTCATACATCTTAACAGTTTCTTCTTTGGTTACTATAAGCTTCTGTTGGGGACAAGTAGGGGGCGATTACAATTATAGAAATGATTTATGAAGTCTTTAATTAATGGAAAAGGTACAGAAAACCAAACTTTGTATAATGTACAATTTTATGTATTACATGTATAAATAAAGTACAAAAATCGATATCTAGTATGCTAATGCATCTTCTCCATAGGTGGACAAAATGCCTATTTTAAAAAAGGAAAATGAAGTTTGAAGAATGTTTTGATAAATTGATTGGTCATATTCTCTTTCTGGTAAAATAAAATAATAAATTTCTTAAAAATGGTTCAAGGTACCATTTGGTGGAGACTTGGAATAATCAAAACAGCAGTATCGTGCTGTTTGTTTCAATTAGGGGGAATGTTTCAGTAAATAAGTATTCGTCTTTATTTTTAGCTTGTCTGGAAACATTCTGAATTAGGCTTTTTTTATTAATATTAATTGCTAAACTTTTCCAACATGTTTAATCATTTTAGATTATATACTGTAAATGATAGCTCCAAAAAAGCTATTTAACCTATTTATTATTTTTTGTAATTAAATATTCAAATGCAGTTTACCCATTTAGAATTCTTATTTGCACTACTCCTAATGCTGAACTTTAAAAAAAGGCATTAATCTTTCTTGGAATGCAATTAAAATATTTCAAAACTACCCAACAACTGAAATGAAAACTTGAATCAAGGAAAGCATTAAAAGCTGGAATTATCTAGTTCTATTTACTATGTTAGCATATAATTTTTTTAAAAAAAAGCTCCGATTGTTATGAGAATACGGTTTGCTTTAAAGAAGAGAAATAGAGTGTATTCTTCCATCTTAAAGGAATTGAATTTAACTTTTAAGGATTGTGAGCAATGAGAAATATCCATTCAGAATTTTAATGGGCTGTATAAATACATAAATCCTAAAACATTCATATTCTGAAATTTACCAGCGTTGTTTTTCCTTTTTTAGTTGAAAAATCTTTGTGGGCTAAGTAAGGAAAAAAATATTTTGTCCTTAAAAAATTATTTGTAACAAATCAGTAGTTTTCTTCAATTTTTACATATTTCTTAGAAAGATATTGTGGGTAACTTAATGTATTTAATTTTCTATGTTTTAAACAATGTAACAATAAATTTTTGGTTATATATTTATTATATTTTTTATGTAATAGATTAGTGAACAATATAGTACTTATGTCATCATTTATTGAGGAAAGCTAAAGCAGAGAATATTAGTAATTATAGTAAAGGACTATTTATATCACTTGTCTAGATTTCATCACAAACCTGCTTTGTTTTTAGGGATTCTAATGATAAACTGTATGACACAGAAGACTCAAAGCTTCTCTTAAAAGTTGTTTTTCGTCTTTTTGAAATTAACAAATTCATAAAACTGATTACTATTTCTTAATTTTTATTGCATATACACACCAAATCTAGTAATATTTAACAAACACCATGTAGTTGCAAGCGCAGACAAAAGGCATAAATCTCACTTAATATAATTAGTTCAAATCAGTCTGATTTTAATTTTTCTTTTCTTTTTTTTTAATGCAGCTTCTTTTCTATGCAGTTTGATTCATTTGTTATGAAAAGTGCAGCTCTCGTAACTTTGGTATTTTAGTTGCTCCAAGAAAATATTTTCTGTTTTAATTTACTTTTTATATCATCCATAGGCTGATAATTCTAAAGAACCCAGAGAACATCAGAACTCTCCTTTATTGCAGGATGTAAGTAGACTTCATGGTCAACGTTTAGAGTCATCTCAGAGTACTCCTGCTAATATTGGAATGGCTGGATCTCGTCCTGGTGGAGGTCTTCCCGATTTGTTCCCTCAGCATTCATCGCAACAAGTCTTGGGTTCAAAAGCAGAAAGATCTGATGAAGTAAATAAAATCTAATATTTGCAGTAGTGCCAAATTAATTATGATGTACATATGCAATTAAAAAAATTACATTTCACAAAATATTGCTTTGTTGTTACTGGAGAACGTCAAAATGTAATTAATTTTGATGGCACACCATACATTTAAAAAACATTTTCTTCATCATCTAATGTTGTCTTGATTGCAGTATTTAAAAGGACGGATGATATTTGGTATCATTGTGAAAGAATTTTCATTGCTTTCTTTTTAATGATATATTGTTGCCAAAATAATAGTAAACTTTTTGATATAGGAGACTTCTAAGTTTGGCTTTACATGAAAAAAAATCTAATTTGAGGTTGCAGAATCAAAATTTTAAACTTCCTGTAAAGTAAAAAGTATTAAATTTCTATACATTTTTTTTCTTTTTACGACAGTGTATTTTTAGTTTTTACAGACTCTCCAACAGTTTATTTATATTAATATGTTTTCACTATAAATTAGATATCTGTTTAAAAATGTAAAAAATCAATCAGCAGATGGGAATTCTATCCCATTAAATTAATTGAGTACTTAATTTGATGTTCATAAAAGTCGATTTACTTCCTGAATAAAATGCAGCTATTGTGTTTAATATTTTTAAAAATGGCCAAACTGCTGCATTATTTTATACAATTTAAATAATTGATAATTCGCTCTTTAAAAAAATTTTTAGCATGAAACTTAGATTGGCAGGCTTGTTAGGGATCTCTTACATAAATGATTTCATAATTGAGTATATATGCTTTACTCAAGATAATTCAAGTTTTTCTGTTTAAAACTCAGTCAGTGTTAGTGCACCACTGGTCATATATATATATATATATATATATATATATATATATATATATATATATATATATATATATATATATATATTAATGATTACATTAACAAAAAAGTATATTTTCTAAACATGAAAACTTTAGGTTTTGTATTATGACAACCATTATTATCAAATGACTAATTCTAAAATTTTATGAAAATTTTATTAGACTTTTTATTTCTAAATTAACATTTAAATTGCTATAGATGAAAATTTTTAGCTTCAGGCGTTTCAAATTAATATTGTAACTTCTTATTATCCTTACATTCCTTAAGAAAGATTTTTAAAATAACAAGTTTTTGAATTTTTATTTGTTCTAGTATAGACAATAACAGTTAAAATTTAAAATTCCTTTTTAATTTTCATATTTCTTCAATAGTCATTTTTGTGTTGATTTTTTTAATGCCAACATTTAATAACATATTAAAATGTTTGGAAGTATCCTAAAATATAATTTTACAGTAATCTTATGAGACTTATTTTTATCTAAATTTTTCAGTACCATCATAAGCAAAGATCATTTTTGACTTTTGGATTTGGTGCTGGAAGTGGTTCCTCACCTTCACCTCAAAAATTGTCACAGATTAATGTCAATGTCACTCCAACTGCCCATGAAGTTACTCCTGATACTCCTGAAATCAGGAAGTATAAGAAGAGGTTTAACTCGGAAATTCTTTGTGCTGCATTATGGGGTAAATATTATGTACTGTATTTATGCCTTTAAAAAGGTTTTACATTACTTTTTTTTTGTACCTTTAAAAATGCATTTTGAAAATTATTAAAAACTCTGCAGAAAACAAGCATCATTTTTTAATCTTTCATATTATATACTGATTCAAAATTTAGTATCATCTATTTACTAATAGTTTTTGCTTAAAAATAATCCTTTATAAATGAAAATGGAGTTAAATGGCATAAAGCTATTATATCTTAAATTTATTTAATCATTTCAGTTTCTGTGTATTAGGACTTATTACACATAGTCAAGTGATGATAAACTTCAGAAAAAGATTATTAAATAGTAACTGAAAATTTTAAATTATTATGCATTTTAAATTATATTTTTGTTGATTGTTTTACAAATTGAATTTAGAATATGGAGTATAAAGGAAATCATTAAAATGTTCTGAAGTTTTTAATTACAACTAAAGTTATAAAATATGTTTTGAAATGTTGTCCTTAGTCTAATTGATTCTGTACTATATAAGTTCAAAATGTATTTAGTAACATCTTGTGCCTTTGGCAAGTTTTTTTGTTTCCAGGTAGCTGTTTTTTTTTATTGTTTGTTTGTTTTTCCCCTTATCCACATTTTTTAATTGCTTGATACTTTTCTGCTTTAAGGTGTGAATTTGTTAATTGGCACAGAAAATGGATTGATGTTGCTTGATAGAAGTGGCCAAGGTAAAGTTTATCAACTGATTTCAAGGCGAAGATTTCAGCAGATGGAAGTATTGGAAGGTCAGAATATACTAGTTTCAATTTCTGGCAAGAAATCTCGAGTTCGTGTGTATTATTTATCATGGCTGAAAAGTAAAATTCTCCGCTCTGATGGGGTATGAATATTTTTTAGTGTCTTGTTTTCAGTTTTATTTTTGATATCTATTATTCTGTTACTAACTAATGCTCTCTCATTATTTAACAGTTATATTATTTATGTTTCATGTATTTATTTCCATGAAAAGACAATTTTAACTTAAATTTCAATGCTGCATTTCTTTTATATTGCTATTTAATCGTTCATGGTAATTGTTTTTTAAAAATAATAATTTATTAATTAATTGCGCTTGTATTGTACTGCAACAGCTTAAAATAAATTTGTTTTTAAATATGGTACCTGAAATTCTGTGTTTAATTTTCTGTTAAAATTAATATAATATGACATTTAAATCAGTGTAATTTCCTTTTGGCAATTAAGTTCTCAAAAATATTTATAGCATCTGTTAAAACTCATGGCTGTATAGAAGTATAGAAAAAGGGAAAATGATACAGCTTTCTCATTTCAGTATTTTGAAGATAGCACTTTGGGAAACTGAAATAAGGCCAAGGAAAAATCTTTTCGCTTTCATTATTGAATTATAATGTTCTTGAAGGAGAAATGTAGTATTGTCGGTATCGAAAAGCTGTCTTATAAGGGAAAAGTCCAGGGTGGAGAGTTTAGTATGATGGTAGTTTTAGGATGTTTCTTTATAATATATGTTATTAAACTGCAATAGCCAACCGATTCCAAGACAAAAAATTTCAAACTCATAAATAACTTTTTGATATAGTTGATACTATTTAAATTGTGTCACAGATTGAATTATTTCTTTTTTGACCAAATTTATATATTTTCAAATCTATACTTTATTTTTTTGACTGATTAGCTCTCATTTCTGTTTTCTAAAATCAGATTGCTGTTAGATTGAGTGATGATATTAATTTTGCTTACTTTCAAATACTTCTAGTACTTTTTTCCATACATGGTCTAGTAAAATGTTTGGTTTTGTATCCATAATCAACAATTTTCACATCTATACTGTACATTATTTTTAAGATGTAAAGATTATTTATTATTTACTACTTTTTTCATTTTTTTGTGCTTAAGCTATAATGTATCTGTAATTTGTATATTCCAGCAAGTCGAGAGGCAGAATGGTTGGATAAATGTTGGTGATTTACAAGGAGCTGTGCATTTTAAAATAGGTCAGTATTATGATTTTGTGAGTTTTTTAAACATAAGATTAAAGATTTGCTTAAAAAATAAAGCTGAAAAAGAAATTGTATTAAATTTCTTGTTCCTGTTAGAAAGTTATGAATTTTTTTCCAGTGCTTTCTTCCATAAAACTTACAATTCGTTAGAGTCAATGAATTTTAATTTTATTGTATAAATATATTGGAAACTTGGAGGAATGAGAGAGGAATTTTGACAGAATTGACTGGAATTTAACTATTATAGGTTTTCTTTCCTTTATGTAAAGTTGAGTTTAATATTAAATTGGTGTCTCAACTTGGTCCGTGTTTAAAAAAAAGCTTTTAAAATGAAGATACCCTTTGATAATTAACAATAATCTGCTTATTGTAGTTTAGAACTTCAATGGGCAATAAAAAATGCTTTGAAACCTCGCTCATGAAATGTGATGCTCTATCTGTTTTCTTCATAAATGGTATTAAAAATTTAATAGTTAATAATCTGACAGTATTAATTCTTTATTGATCTGAGATACGAAATTTATGTTATTGTTATATTGATAAATATGTACTTAGAAGTAAAATTGTTAATAGTATTTTTTTTTTTAGGTTAGCATTAATAGAATAGAATAAGAGCACAAAAATTGAAAACTAAAAAAAATCCCATAATTCTTTTCATATTACTTCGCTTTCTCAATCGAGGATGATGAAAGAATTTTAATTTTGTATTATTTAACATTATTGATTTAATTAATAGAAAAATTGCTAGCTATTTCAACATATTATTTCCTTTGTTCATATCGAAATTTTCTAATAATTCTTCTAATAATAAATGTTTTGAAATCTAAGTAGTTAAAAATGTTTAAATACTAACTTTGTACATTCTTCACAGTTGGCAAAGGTAATTCTTAATTTATCTGAATCTGAACTTACTTAAGCTACATAATGGCTCTGTATTTCATCTCTAATTAAATTGTCTGTTTTTTTTTAAAAAAAAAGTAATACAAGTGTAGTTAAAACATGTTCTGAAAAGTATTCAGTTCTTAAAAATCTGTTGAGAGAAAAAAATATTAAGAGAGGATAATATGCTGGAATTTTTATTCCTCAACTTGCAGCTAATATATTTCATGCAAATTTCAGATTTGAAAAAAATTGTTTATGAAAACTTGTGCCATGATCAATACTAATCTGTTTGAAATGCAAGTAATAATAGCTAACAAATAAATATAGAAAAATAGTTTCTTTTGAATATCTCTTGTTGTTGACAAATTATTTTTCTATGTTTAATTTCAGTTGCTTCAAATTTCTCCTAAGTCCTTTTATATGAATAAGGAAATATTACTGCGATTGCATTTTGCATCAGGATGGTGAAAATGTGTCTTAAATGGTTTTTTTGAGAAAAAAAGACATTGAAGCTATATGTATTATTTTTTAATGCATCTTTTTAATTTTATATATAACTTAAGAAATATCTTCCATCTTAAAAATAGAGTGCATGGTTTTTATTAACCAATATGTAGCTTTAAAATATCTTTTATTGACACACTTTCAGTAAATGTTATTTAATAGGTTAAACAGTTATTATTAAAAGTGGCAAGGGATTTGTAGTAGGACATATTTTTTAGAATGTTTTAATTCTAGATTATTCGTGATGATAGAGAGAGTCAAACATACCTACAATTCTTATTTAATAATTATATTCAAGTCTGTAAAGGCACACTAAATTAATATTTCGTTTCGTTAAGTTTAAATATGGCATTTTTTCTTCTTCTGAGGAATATAGTTTAAATTAAGTGCCTTGCTGTTAAAATACTTGTGTTAGAAGTTTAGTTTTTTAGCGTTCAGGATGTTGATGGATTGATTGATATGTTCTTGCATATGGAATAGTCAATAGAAAGCATATTTACCCACTGATGCCACATTTCATATTTATGGCTTATTTTGAAATAAACTTTTAAAGAACTTTTCTTTCTAATTTCTCTCTTTTAATTATTGGCACGTTTTTTCCTACAGCATGTATCTTTTTTGAAGGTGCCACCATCTAGTATCGTTTTTGTTTAAATCTTAAGACATGTTGTTTATAATTTCAGTTTCAGTTTAAGCAGTTCGTCCTAGTCTGATTAGCCCGTAATTTTTATAGTAAATTTTCCTTAATTGTTGGCTTATGCAAATTATCTTTCTTTTAATAAAAGACATGTACCATGAAGGGTGAAAATCATCAATAATTTTTTTCCAGATTTTAAAATACAGAAATTTCTTTTTAAACAAAACTATTTTGACATACTATCCAGTATGTACTCCGTTAAGATAAGCTTTTTTTATATATATATAAATCGATTTTTGGATCAGATGATCAAAATTCCGGTTTTCATTTGCTGATTTAAAAAAACTTTATTTTGTGTAAGCTAAATTTTTCTCTCATTTTTTTTATAATGCTGTTTGGTAAAAGTATTTTCTGTTGTATGGCACAATATAGTTTCTGAGCAAAAACATTTGTGTTGAAAGATGGGTTGCACGAATGTATTTTTTGAGGATTTTCGAATTCTGTTAATAATTTAATTTCAAAGTTAGTTATTCAGTTTTAGTACCTGTTCTTCTGATCTTTACTTTTACATTACTTTTTGTGTTATGTTCATCAATGAGTAATGAGATATACCCTTTTAAGCGATCAGAAACTTTTATTTTTAATGAAACTTTGGACTTGCAGAAAAATTTCTATTTGATAAAGGTTGTTTTTAAAACTGATTTTCTTGTTTGTGTCAGTGTCTTCCATTTTTTTATTTCTTGGAAAATACGGTGCCATGGATAACATTAAGACATTGAGAAAAGTTAAATTTCAACTACGCCTTATAGTTTTTTTATTTTTGGATTATACTGCAAGTTCAATTTGTTCTGTAAGAAATGCACTAAGTAGATAGCTTTTCTCCAATTCTTATTTCAAAGCTTAGCTTTGACAATTTTTGTATAAATGATAATGCATAGTTTGAAAATCTTTATTAATGTGTACTCAAATTATGGGTTGGTATTTTATTTAAAAATAGAAATCAAATATTCATTTATCCTGATCTTTGAATCAAGTTCTTAACTTTAAAATAAAGACTTTGATTTTGTCCTTCTGTAAGTTTTACTTCTTATAAAACTCCTTAGTATCATTTGCATGCAGTCCCCTAACTGCTGTTAAAGTACTTACTTCTAATGCTTGTATTTCTTCTTTTTGTTTAGTTATTTTTATGTGACTGTTTACTTTAAAAATTGCTGCCATTTGGAATAAAATATCGTTTATTTTTCACATATATTTGTTAGGTAACTTGTTTCACTGAGAGAAATATTTGTTTTTTAGCACATATCCAAAAGAATGTAGTTTAAAAGTATTCAAGAAATCATTAAATTGCATAGTATATAGCTTTTAAATAAGAGCTAAATTTTTTTTAACGAAAATTTTTACTTGGGGCCTTTATCCTATTTTTCACACATTTATAGCAATGATTCTTTTCTATATCTTCAAAAATATCTAAATTTAAATTATGGTTTTACTTATGTTTAAAAATCTCATTGAGACTTTTACATTACTTTTTGTGTTATGTTCATCAATGAGTAATGAGATATACCCTTTTAATTTGGTAGAAAAAGAATTTTCTTTGCTTTTTATCCAGTTCTGTATGCAATGTTTAAATCCTCCATACATTTTTGATTAAATGAACTGTACAACAACAATATCAAATAAAATCTTAGTGCAGATGTAACTCATTTATAAAACAGACATTTTCAAATCATAAATTTCATAGGGAAAATTTTATATTAATTTTATATTTCTAAAATGAAATGCTTATTATATAGCAGAGAAAAATTTAAGTCTATTCCATCCTGTACAAATTTTATTCTTCCTTTTTTTCTTTTTCTTTTCTTTTGCTATCCAAGTGGTGTGGTCTATTCCTCAACATGGCTTTAAAGACTGGGAAAATACGTTTCGAATATGGAGTGGCAATGGTAAAATATTTCTATCTGTATTCAGTAACATATGTGTAGTCATATAGATTGTGACTTCCCAGTTTAGCATTTAACTTTTTTATTTGAAGACTCATGGAATTATGTTTTTGTTTTTCATTTTAAATTTGGGTTTTTTAAAGAATTTTGAATTTTCTTTCACTTACACGCTTTCATATTTTATCATTGGTTGACTTACCTTTCATTTCTTTCGTTTCCTTTGGTTTTTCTTAGCTTAGATTAATAGCTTTTAGAAATCCTCTTGATGAGTTTCAATTATTTCTATTTTTATATGTGTGTTGCTTTATGAATTTATCTAAAACCAAATCCTGAAATTTAAATAAATATCTAATTTTTAAAAAATCAGTCTAAAATTGAAATATCAAATTTCTAGGTAAGTTTGAATTTTCATAACTTTTCTTAGCATTTTCTTTGTCATTTAAAAAGCAAGATATGGTTATTTATCACTAATGTCTGTCAGTTGTGATAAAAATGTTAATTTTGATAACCATCATATTCCATTTTTTAAGCCTTATATATTTTATCTGCTATTGGACATAAAATTACCCTTCTAATGTTTAACTGATTGTTCCATTGATCTTGTGACTTTGATTTTTATCTTTTTTGTTTGTTTGTTTTGTAATCTACAAATATCTTTCTTTTTAACCCATTCTAGTTTGCAATTTGCTTCAAGCAATTCATATATTGGAAGTGCTAACTCTAATGAAAATATTCATGGATTGGGCTAATTAGAATGGGACACACTGCTTAAAATGCTTTAAATAGCTAATAGTGTGATTTTTTTTGTCAGAATTTAATATCTATATTTTTA
This sequence comes from Argiope argentata, assembly GCA_026289955.1. NCBI lineage: Eukaryota > Metazoa > Arthropoda > Arachnida > Araneae > Araneidae > Argiope > Argiope argentata. The sequence continues at coordinate 2,674,059 of JAOUZG010022948.1, forward strand.
ATATGGAATTCGACTCTTGACTTTTCATACACACACACACACAAAAAAAAAAAAAGGTTAAATTGTGTGTGAAAATGTTGTTATACAACATGAACTTTTTATAAACATTTAATCTGGTATTTTTATTCATTCCTTGTTATTTATGATAGTGCCTTTTACATTCATGTAAATTCTTTAGTTATTTGGTTGTGTATTTTTTAAAGCTGGATGCACTCATTTTTTGATATTTAATTCATTTTAATCTCCTTACACAAAGAAAGATGTCTTCTCTACTGTAAATTTTCCTTTTTTTTTTCTTTTTTTCCCTTATAAGTTTAGATTAGCATATCTCAAATTTAATTTGGAATGCTAGAGTGAGAATGTAGTGAAGCATTTGTTAAAAGATCATTTTATTTCACTATCCATTTCTAACGCTTATAATTTTGCATACATTACATTTTATTTTCAACTAAATTTGGAAGAGAAAATTCTGGCGCAATGTAAAATTTTTGTCTTTAATGCTTGTAAATGAAATGTGTTCTCAAACTGGAATTCTGTGGCTACTGCTGTAGTGTTTGATTGTGAAAAATCTAGTTTTTAGTTAATAAATTAACTAATTTCTTTGCTGTACTAAAATAACATAAATAACTTTAAACTTTTTTAAAAATTTAAATCCAAAAAGTGTTATTGTTTTCTTTATCCCTCCCTAAATGAATGTTTATTTTAATTTAGTTAAATATGAAAGAATCAAGTTCCTCGTCATTGCCTTAAAGGAGAGTGTTGAAATCTATGCTTGGGCTCCTAAACCATACCATAAGTTCATGGCATTTAAATCATTTACTGATCTTTTGCATAAGCCATTATTAGTTGACTTAACAGTGGAAGAAAATATTCGGCTTAAAGTTATATTTGGTTCTGCTGATGGATTTCATGCTGTGGATCTGGATTCAGGTGCTGTCTATGATGTATACCTTCCAGCACATGTAAGCTATTTCATAATTTTCAGTATATGTTGTATTGATTTTTATTTTTTATTTTTTATTTATTTATTTATTTATTTATTTTTGCTCAAGTGGTAATGATTCATAATAGTTCGGTTAATAATTATTGTTTACTTTAACATTTTTAAAAACATCCATTTAAAGTTGCTGAATTCTCCTTGATAAAATTTTATAATTCAATTGATTTCAGTGTAGAAATTTCTGATATGAAAGTGTTTTAAGTAGCGACATTTCCAATTCAAAAAAATTCAGTTAAAAAGATGGGGGGGTTAATAGTCTAGTTAGTTAGTTAGTTTTGTGCAAAATAGTTTACAGAATGCCAGAGCCGTTAATTAACCTATACTCGAGATAATTCATTTGATCCGAGAAGCGCCATCAGTTCTAAAAATTTGCTGTACTGATCTTATTTTAATGTTAAACAAAAAAAATTAACTAAACATTAGTATGTTCAAAGTAAAAACAAAATTTTGGAATTAAAGAAGGTAAAGATATAATTAATATCATTACAAGAACAACCTAATTTAAATTATTAATGTAAATTATTCACAGAATGTGGAATATTAGAAAATGTAGATCAAATTAAAATTGATAAATTTGATAAAAATTTATTTTGTACCTGTTTATAAATTAAAATAAACCTATCTAAAGCAATCAAATATGGGTCTGTTAAGGTGTTAAAATAAGACGTTGGGTGCTTACATACATATATGCAGAAATTATTGCTGTATTAATTTGCAGTTTTTATTACCTATAAATATTAGAAAAAATTCTCGAAATGATGCTTTACGTATGCTATAAGTTAAAATATATACTTTTGTATTAATTTTTAGATAAAATACGAAATGTTTATATATGTTTTTTTGCTTTAAATTAGATGGGTGTACATTGATTAATATATATTAAAATAGAAAAAAAATATCCTTTTTTATAATATAACCATTAAAATTTATCGTATATATGATCAGGGAAGACCGAAGCTGACTTTCAAAATCCTATTTTGAAAAATTGTACGGCTTAAATCAGAGAGCATGTGACATTATTTTTTCTCCTCAGTTAATTCATTATTGGTAAGTATCTCCGTTGAACTATAGCTGCTCAAATTCTGAAGTTATGAGCCTGATGGGAAAATACTCTATCCCCTGGCACTTAAGTTTATTAAGATGACTCATACAGTATAATGACCACTGCTTGTTATTATTAATAGCACTCAAGATATGTTAAATGTTTGGTATAAATTTCTTATATCTACACTTTCTTTACTGCAAAATAAAAAAAACATGACTTCTAATCTTCTAAATGATTTAATATTCTACATGTAAATAATTTCTACAAATTCATTAGGTATTTCAGTTTATTATTCGTAAAGTATAATTTTTAAGTTTGAGATTTTTTTTAATTATAAATGTTTGTAAAAAGCTTTAAATCTTGCTATGCATATAGCAGTCTTGTATATCTAAATAAATATATCTGGCATTAGAATGAAAAAATGCTTTATTAATAATGAAATTTGAGTACTTTTTTTTTATGCTTATGATCTCTAATCGTCTTTACCTTGCTTTTAGTAACTTTTAAAAATTATGCATGTTTCTTTATGATAGCTTTTTAAGAAGACAATTCCTCAAAAAAATGGTGTTAAGAAACTTGTGTAATTCAAATTACAAATATTTATGGAATATTGTTAATTCATAGTATTAAAAAAAGTAAATTCATCTTAATCTTTTTACTTAAAAAAGAGGGTGGGAATAGGAAATCTAATAAAATACATACACTCCAAAGTCTTCATGTTTAGTAAATTGTATTTTGTAAAATAATGCAAATTTTTATTGTCTTTTTTTTCTGATTTATAAGTAAGTTTCTCTTCATAAACGTATTCATTCCCTTCGCGCTTTTTCAGCGGCATTGACTATGAATAATCAAATATAAAAGATTTTATGGTATATAATGCATTTAACAAAAATGTTTCAAAGTGATCAACTTATTATTAAATAGCTATATTTTGTTACTTTAATTTTATTTGTATGAATTTTAATGCTTTTGTATTTCAAATAAAAGATTGTTAATTTTAAAATTCGGCTTTTTAATTGATTAATAAGTAAATATTATTATTACAAATGCATATGATAGTACTCTATACATAATGAATTCTTGCAAAATTTTAAAATCCAGTTTTTGTAAGCTTTCTAGGGATTCTTTTTTAATATTCATAATGTGGGATAAGTAAGAGAATGATACTACATTCCCTTCATATTTTATATCATTTTATTAGTTTTATCTTTAGTTTGATAATATTTTCAGTAAAATTTGGGCTACAAAAAATGTTTATTTTCAGTCCCAGGGAAATATTACACCTCATGCAATTGTTACCTTGCCAAATTCTAAAGGAATGCAGTTATTATTGTGTTATGACAGTAAGTAATCAAAACCTATATTTTGTTTCTTGTGTTGTTATTTTTTTAAAGGAAGTGTTGTTGACATTTTAAATAAATAATTTTTAATAATTTTTTTCTTTATCATCAAATGAGGATACATACTTATTCCATTTAGTTGAAAGTTACTTGTTGTAGTGTTTCTGTTTAAAATTTTGCAGACACTTTTCTTTTTTGATCTATTATGAATTAGTTTTGGGTTGTTGTTTTTTTCAGACGAGGGTATATATGTGAACACTTTTGGAAAGGTCAGCAAGAATATTGTTCTCCAATGGGGAGAAATGCCAACTTCAGTAGGTAAGGACTCTCAAATGTTTTAATTATAATTTTTCTAAGAACAAATCTTTTGTTAAATCTAGTTTATAATTATTGTTTTCTAGAATTTCAGTTAATTATATGTTTTTTTCATTTACAGCATTCATTGGAACTGGACAAGTGATGGGCTGGGGAAATAAAGCCATTGAAATACGCAATGTTGAAACCGGTCACTTGGATGGTGTGTTTATGCACAAGAAGGCTCAAAGATTAAAATTTTTATGTGAAAGGAATGAAAAGGCAAGTATTGTAATCTTTGTCATATAACTTATTAAATCTTTTATTTACTTCGATTTTTAAAATTTTTCTGTCCAAATATTGGTATTGGAAACTGCTGTTTAAGTTAGCGAGGTAATGATTCTATGCACACCTCTTTCGATGTTCTCCCTTGTTGTGTATAATTGTACACAAAATATAAATGCTTTTGTTTCATATTTTGAATAAAAATATAATAATGCATAAAAATTAACTTTCCAAAAATGTGTATATGCTACTGAACCTTAAATAATGTTAATATGCGATTATCAAATTTGTTTCAAAATTGTTTTAATTATTTTCTTACTTTTATATTTGGCTTTTAGGGTATTTTCTCCTTCTTATTTTTGTTTCTTTTCATGTGTTATTTGGAAGATGTCTTGAATCCTTCAGCTGACACACATTCTAGGAAGTTTTATTTATATGAACGTTTTTAGAACTTGAAACGTGTCATGAGAGTGCTTTTCTATTCGATAGTTATATTAGTTTTAATGAAATCTTCGTCATTAATAGAATATAAAATATTTGTGCATAACGGATGTCATTAGTTATATTAATTCATGGTCTAAAACTTTTCGCAAAAATTGTTAAGAAAAGTCTTGGTGAAAATATAGATTTGATGAATTGAATAAGGGATATACTGTTTTCCTGTAAAATAAAATTTAGAATATGTTTATATGCTATTTTCCTAAAATAATGATTATTAATTTTAAAATATTTTTAATCATTTAAAGCAATTGGGTACCATGGTTTATATGTTTTCTTTTTCTGCTTTCGCATAAATATATTTCTTAGTTAAAAAATGAGGAGACTATGTATTGTTGTGAATCTTTATAAATGCAAATGTTTTCTATACGATTTTTTTTTAGTTTGAGGTAAAATATATTACAATTACTATAGGACCTTTCATCATTAATATGTCATGTGCTGACCCTTTTAATGTTTTCATTTTTAACTTTGTAGGTATTTTTTTCGTCTGCAAAAGGTGGTTCTGCATGTCAGATATATTTTATGACTCTTAGCAAGCCAGGCATGAACAACTGGTAGCGAACTAAGGAATTTTAAGTGCTTCTAAAAAGTTTTACATGTAGCTGTTCCGGTGTGTGTTTGTGCAAGATATTTGTACTATATTGCTCAATGTATAACTTTTATGAGCAGTTTGCTACTTTTGTAAATATTAAAGCCATTTTTATTTATAAATATTGTGCTTGTTGAAAGTATTTTAACAAATTTATAAATCTATGTTTTCTTCTTATGTACTTGATCAGTGTATTTTCCTTTGAAATTTAAGTTGTAATAAATTTACCGGCCTTCTACTTGTTGTTTTGATTTTAATCATTTTTGTCCATTAAGTTTCACTTGTTTTTGTTGATGATTATATTCTACATTATTAAAGCGTTGCAAAAGTAGTTCTTGATTTTTATATTTTACTACTTTCAACTGAACTCTGGTTAAACTTCCAATTTTCATTTTGTTATGAAACTGAGAATTTAGATTCTGAAAATTTTTGAAATCTTGAATACTAATATCCCTCCCTGCTGTCATTCTCATCAATACTTCTATGAAAAAATAATTTAGAAAATCATCTTTACTTAAAATATTTTATTGCTTTTCCAAATAGTTGTCTTAAGTCAAATTACAAATATCTTTATTAATCAGTAGCTAATATTTCATTTTCCTTTTACTTTTCTTATATAAGTAGTTTATTTTTCTGTCTCCTATGGGTTTGTGAAGGGAAAGAATCCTTGCTGTAATAAAAAATTGTTAGATTGTAATTGTTGACATGATTTTTTTTGCCAATGTGCTTTAAAATATTATAGAATAAGTTTGGTCACATAAAAACATGATACTGTTTGGGTAAAGTATAAAAGGTTACACGGGATTTAATAAAACGAGGTGGATATTCTTTTAGCTATTTATAATTTGATTACATTATATATTTATCATTCCCTTAATTGCAGTCTATTAAATCTGATCTATTGAAAGCAGATGAAAAACATTGCTTATTTATGTATTAACAAGTGTTATCCTTCGTTTTTTAATTGTGGCAATTTTTTAGATTACATTAGGTTGTGTTTTTCTCCTATTTTTCTGACGCTTTCCTTCTTTCAGGTTAGTTAATGTCTCAGTGAGCTTTGTCTTGTGCAGCTAAATATCAATGATAATCATTAATAAATCCTTGGTTTTTCAATATGTATTAATATCAGACAGCTGAAAAAGACTTTTTCAATAACAATATCAATAACTTTTATTTAACATTTTAGTATATGTTAGTTAAGCTCCATAACACATAGAAACATTCATTGATTTGTGTATTTAGCTGATCGTTCCTTTTCAAAATAGGTTCTTGAGTTTGTCTTAGGGAATCTTTGTGTGGCTGAATTCCTTCTGTAAGTTCATTCTCCTGCTTCATATTGATATGTTTTCAGAAATCAGAAAATGAGTCTTTTCTAAGCATCTTTTTCGTATGAGCTTAAAATCTTCTAAAAATATATATATAAAGAATAAATTCTGGGAATAATCATCTTTCTCTTGATTTAAAGGGGTTTCTTTTAGCTTGGACGTCCGCAAGAACCGTTTTATCTAATTCTTGTAGTGATGTTTCTAATAATTTTAATAGTTCATATAAATTATCGTCTCGAAAATCTGATCGTTTTGATCTGTAACCGCCTGTTCCAGTAAATATACGCTGAAAAAAGTCGGGGATACGGGCCATAATAGCCATCGTTGTGAGTGTTAATAAAACTGGCCACATTAGTCCACCAATCACACTTGAACCTATAAATTGTTTTGGCTGTGTAATTTCTCTTTGTGTTTTGATTAAGCTGGACATTAGATCATTTTCAGCCGGTTTGCAGAACACATCCTTGCAGAGTAGTAATATAATAATGAAAACGTTGTGAAGAACTTGGTTCATCTTGTGTTTCCTCATGTGCCTTGCAAGATGGTAACAGTTTTTATTGTAAGAATCAGTACGGTAGCTGAAATAACAGAGTAAAACTGTAAATACATTGATATATACTATTCAAATTTGTTAATTTCAAACTCATAAACAAGATGATGGGTTATATATTGAATTTGTCCATTGTTATAAAAAAGTTACGAGAATCAATGAAAGATAAATGTAACATGGAAATACTGAATTGAATACAAGCATATATTATTTATACGTTTATTCTTAGAGAACATTTGTTGAGTTCATCATGCATATTTCTGCTATTGAATGTATTTGTCATCAGGAAATATAAACTTTTTTAAATATAAATCGAAACTCATTCTTAAATCAACAGGGAACTGTTGTAAAAAAAATTAAATATATGCTTGGACATTGTCTTCCCAGATTCGCGGAAGAAGTTTAAAATCTGAATGACAGAAGAAATAAGTAAGTAGCTGAAAATAGTTTGATTTTCTGTCAGAAAGTCTTTAATCAAAGTTAATTGTTCTTATGTATTATAATGCCTTAATAGTGATATGGCTATTTCTTAGAAATTTGTCATGATGCTTAAAATTGACCTCATTGGCAACAAACATATTTAGCCTCTACATAAAATTGGGGAAGGGGGAAACAGCCCAGCTGAAGTGGTGATTAATTTTTGGATTATAATAGAAAATATGTCCCTCCCCTCATATGAAGTGTGATTCACTACAATACAATAGCATTTCGGAAATATCTTTGTTTAAAATGACAATGTATATCCAATCATTCATTGACGACATGCTGATTTTTTCTCGCGCATATTCAAAACATTCGAAATTGATAGTGCAACAATTCTTATTGAAATCACTGGATCGTCTAATTTCAACTCTAAAACTTTGTTTCTTGGAGGCTGTTTCTACTAAATAATTGAAGTTGATTTTTTCTAAGAAATTCTTATTTATAAAGTAAAAAAGATTGTAATCAAAAAGGAAGGTTTTCTTATAAAATATTTTAATGGTTTTTGTTTTTATTATGATTATTTGCTTTTCTACATGGCAAAATATGAATAGATGAAAATGTCATCCACTAAGTTATCGGATTCATCTTGAAATATGAGAATTGAAGAAATATACACAAATGACACAGGCAATATCAGTGTTTTCTAATAGAAAGATATTATGATCCGGTAAGTCACATTATTCTTTCGATTAAAAACTTTCTGCTTTTTAATTCCTCGTATCTGAATTATAATACTACTAGAATAAAATATACTAGAATCACAACAAAGATCTATATTTCGTAAATATTGGGATTATCTGGATCATTCATTCGCTGCCTTACCCTAGAACCTCAATTTTATGTGGGGAGTGGGATAAGATGCTTATGGGAGATCATACGAGACATTTTTGTGGTTTCCATTCCTCTTGACGTAATTTATTTACGTGCTCCTCAAAGAAACTTAAATGCTGTGACTGCCAGCCAGGTTTGAGTAATTTTGCTGGATTCGGATTAACGAATATACTTACTTATAATCATCATTTTAAATTGCAAGTTAAAATCACTACAGTTAATTCCAGTCAATAAATAAACCATTATTCCATTTGATCATTATAAAGTTGTCACAAACAAGAAAAATAACCTCAGTAAATAATTACTTTTGTTGGTATCAGATTGAAAAGCTATTTTTGATATTAAACAACCTGAAATAAATTATTAATCGGCTGTTTAAAATGTGTAACTTAAAAAGTGAGAGATCATTTTCGTTCTATGCATATTTATTCACCCTCTTAATAATATATAAGACCCTCCTATATAGTTTTTATTTATTAATATTAATAAATTCAGATTTCAGTGTTATTACAAGCCTTCAACTGGAATCCCAAAGAACACCTTCCTGCTTGTCCTTTGTGACATAATAATATTTAGAAATTTGTAATTATTTCCCCTTTCTCCGAAAGACAAAGGAAAATGGAAGAATATTTGTTAGTTACAAAAATCTGTTATGTTATACTTAGAAATGATTTCTTTTTTCTGAATAGCTGCCCATTAATTTGAATATCAAAAATTAGTTTTGAATGTAATTCCTTATGATCTCTACATTTTGCTTTTCCTCTTTCTTGTTATATTACAGGATTATTCTAAACTTCGGGGCTATTGATTAACTGTGATTTCCTTATAACACAGATTAGAAGAAAAATGTGAGCATAATGTAGAAGAGAAAATTTTAGGTTTGAGTGTGTAATAAATGCCTTCAACTAAATGCGGAAGCTCATTTCACTACCATTTGAAAACACATGCTTCCAGTTAGTTCACTGTTGCGCGCAAAGGAAGCGTTGAAACGAAATAAAAGACACATCGCAATGAAATAAAGAAATATACAAAGAGTAATTTGGGATGAGTTACATAATTTGCTTGATGGATGTTGATCATAATTTGCTTGATGGATGTTGCCCTTGTGAGAAAAGAAAGTCGCATAGGTAATTATTGCTTACACAAACAAAATTTTAAACTTCCTTTTGTATTGTATTGAAATGTTTTCTCTCTGTCATTGTTTTCAAGAAAGTTATAGCCTTTTGTATTCGGCGCAATTGTTTTGAATAACCAATTAATTGGAACATTATGGAGTTGTCTTTTTTTTCTTTTTTTTTTTTTACTAGATATATATCTATACTACTATTATAAATGTGAAAGTTTGGATGGATGGATGATGGGGTTCAATCACGCCAGAACGGCTGATGGAAATTGGATGAAATTTAGCACACGGATAGATTATAGTCTACAGAAGAACATAGGCTAATTTTTATTCCGGTTAATTGAGTGGTTAATTTTTTATTAATTAAAAACTAACTTTTCCGCCCAAAAATAAAAAAATCTGAAAACATCTGCCTGAGCTTTTCGAATCATTTATTTTAATTTTTCTATTTCCGGTGTTCTTTTAATATTATCTTACTATTCTAAAGGAATGTTTATTAAATTTTTTTTTTTTTGCTGTTCTTGTGTTAATATAATTCGTTATTTCCTATTCATTTCTCTTGATTTTTTTCTTGTTGTACTTATTTCTTTTGCCTATTTTCATCATTTTCGATTAAATTTTTTAGTGCATTCCGTATTACTGCATTTAATGATCTTTTTTTCTATTTTCCAGCAATTTACAACAACGGGCATCGAAACCTTGTGACTGTAAATGCTGTTTCGCTAAAATTTGGTGGCAAACTATATATATATATATATATATATATATATATATATATATATATATATAGGTAAAAATGACTGTATATTAAAACTGCTTCATTGTGTGTTTTTGTAATTAAATTGTATTTGTGTCAGCTATATATTTTTTAATATATTTTGCGCCCGACAAACGGAAAAGTGCCCTTATGGTTTTAATAACATAACATTTCCCCCCTTCACGCTAATGATGTTAGATGCAACGGTTATTTCAAAAGATTCTGTTTATTTTTGTTGTGTATGATGAATTTAAAATTAAACATTGTTAATTAATAGATCTTTTGATTCCTTCAGAAGTGCTTTTGGATGAAAATAAAAGAAAAATTTTCTAATCTGCATTGCGTTACCCCAGATGGCGCTTAAAATTCACGTCTTTGCGTTGCTCAGACGTTGAAAATTTAAACATGCATACGGTTTCGATAACATTTTAGACTGTCACTTCTCACATATACACATCAAAATTTCCACGCGTACGAAGTCGCGGGTAAGAGCTAGTATATATATACATATATTCACTTCAGATTTTAGTAGAGGTATAATATAATTTTTATTTAAAAAATGCTCTCCAGAAATTAGATAATGTAAAGTGAGATATTGATTTCCGTCATTTGATGATGGGTTTTTTTCAGTAATTTTTTAGCTTTGGATTATTTATTTGATTAAACTATAACTAAAAGTATTCCTAAATAAAGTATTGAGGAATAAACTTTTTTATTTCAAATAACACATGAATATCGTTAATTTGATTTACAGTGTATGTTTGTCTCTGTAACAATGACGTGACAACGAGGGGACAAATCGGTACAAATGCAAACATCCCCAGTCTTAAAGGGCACATGTCCTGTCCTGTTCGTTTAGTGGTGGTAAGGAAAATCACTGTAATTTATGTTTTAGATTTGTCTTCCCGTTTATTTTAGCCGTTATAGTGTGACGGTAAGATATTGGTTTCGCCAAAGTTCTGTTTCGGAAGGTAATTCCAGTATTAGATCCATCGCTCATGTGTGGCTAGAACGCGTTGTTTTTGACATAGTTGGATAAAGGTTCTCCCTCTAATGTGATGAGGAAATTTGGATAGAGAGGGCACCGGTTTAAATACCTTCTTCTTCATCTGACCACGGTTCAAAGTTAAGAAATTCCCTCTAGAATAGGCATCGGGTTTCTCAAAATCACGATTAAGGCAACTAACTTTGTTAAAGTTTTATTTCTTTCTGAAATGAAATTCAGTTTTACATGTTTTATTGAAATTTACATTGGGAATATTGAACAAAAATTTACTTTAATACATAACTAAAATTCTTATTATAAATTTTAAACACTATCCTCAAAAATAAAGATACATAGAAAAGTACAAAAACTTATAAATGTAAAATACAAAAACATCGTTTTCAGAAAATGTAATTTAAAGCATTATTACACTTCTAAAAACATGAATTATTCATTTCATTGAACAACATTTATTTCAATACTATTTTTCATATATATAAGTGATTTTTTTTGTTGCTGTAAATACCCATCATATTTTAAAATAAAATAAGTTGTGGAATTCATAAACCGAATCTGTCAGAACAGAGTAAAAAAAAAATTTCTTATTCTTTGGATTGACATTTAGTCAAAAGATGATATGGGTGGGTGTAAACATTCATTAAATTTTCTTCCAATATTTATTAATTGTATACAAGGTGCTTAATCTGGAGTTTTGTTGTAATCGAATTATAGTGAGACCATGAAAAAGACGTAATTTTATGATTGGCAGTAGACTTTTCTCAAAAATCCTAGTTCTGCTGTAGTTTATTTATACTGACCCCTTTTGATACCACAGTAAGAGTATTATGGCTGGACCTCTCAATTTTGAACTATGGTCAAGTGACGAGGATGGTTTGTATGTCAGCTGTACCTTTCCAAGCTACACCGACGCTAGAAGTCATATTCAATTAGCGCCAATCCATATAAAGAACGACATTTTGAGGAAATTAGGTTTTGAACGTAGAGCCCTCTGATCTATAGCTAACACTTTACTATCAAACCATGTCGATTTTATGCATTTTGAAGTTTGAACGAAATTGTGTTGAAAGTGTTTGCCTAATTGCAATTACAGACTTGATTTCAAAGTTTTTAATTTGAATTCATTAAATTAAAGTTTTTAATTTGAATTTAAATTATTTCTCTACGTTTTTGAAATTTCTATTAATAAAATATTAAATTATAATATATAATCCGATAAGGGAAGGGATTAGTTTTGCCGTAAGCCTAAAGTCGATACTAAATAAAGCTTTAAAAAAATATTTCTGTCATCTTTGAGCGATCAACTAATAAAATAAGTGTAGATTTTTTATTCACTATAGCATATGTCCAGATGTCTTCTGTAAAAGACACTGATTTTCTCAACAAAATTAAATAAATAAATATACTTTTCTATATTTCGGCTGTGTTCTGGTGTGTTTAGAATCAATAGCCCCCCCCCAAAAAAAAATTTAACAAAACTTATGATTCAAAATTGGTCTAAAAGCTGAAAAACTTGATTCTAAATCAAAATTAAAACCGTTTTTATTTTTATAATTGCTTCCTGTTAGCTTGTGTTATGATTAACATACATTAATTTGCCTCGTTTAAAAATGATTCTAATTTTCCTAAGTATAGGTATTTATCTATTTAAAATTATTTAAACAAAAAGAAATTGGCATATACAAACGAATTTTAAAAAAGACTCTAAAATATTGACTGTTGATAAACGCAAAACTTTTTTACATGTCATGCATCACAGGTCCAACTCTGTTCATTAAAAGGAGAAAAATTGTGGCGCCAAAAAAGAAAGAAAAAAAATGAATAAATAAGATGAGCAGATGTTCACCATTTCCGGGCAAAAAGTACAATAAAGTGGGGGGAAAGAATGTTCCGAATCTCATTTTTTGAGTTTCCATTCGACATGAGAGAGAAGCATTCTTTAAAATCATGAATTCTTAAATTCCAAACCCTGTTTTCCGCTTATTAGTTTTATGGTTAAGTTACATTATGATGATCCATTTGAAAATATTTCTGAGTAATTTTCTGAACAAAAGAAAATAAAAAGAAAAAAAGTAGGGAAGTGAAGAAAGATAGACAGGTGTTTACCATTTCCGGATATATAAGGAATAATGGGGGAGAGGGGGGAAGGAATCATGAAACCTTTCTCTTTTTGAGTTTTCATTTAGCGTGAGAACGAAGCAACCTTTTTGAATGATGAATTCTTAAATTTCAAACACTGTAAATATGGGGGGGAGGTGGAAAATAATAACTTATTGTATATTTTATAAGCAGGTTTATAAAGGTGGCTTTACAAAACGGAAATGTCTATTTACTTACCAAATCATTATAATATTCATCTTCTTTTGCAGAATTGTATTTAATTGCAATGCGTATACATATATATACTACATCATACATTAAATTGTAAAAAGGTACAATCTCGGAAATAATTAATCGGGTATTCTTTTCTATGCTGACCTGTTTCTCAAGGCGAAGAAGTCCGCATTCGTTGAATTTTTTTCGTATCTCAACTGTTCACACGTGCGTGGGAATAAAGTATATGAAGGAAGTATTAATGAAGTTTGAAAAATATATATATTAAATTTTATAATTAATTTTTGACCTTTTTCTATTATTTAGAACTGAAGAATTTTGTAGAACTTTGTTGACAGGTATAAGAACTAGGTTAATTCGAATATATTTAATCCGAAATCGTTGGTAATACAGATTTTTTTTCTCTCGTCTTAACTATTTTTACTAACATATTTTTTCCTGGTTACTACCTATAAAAATAACACAATGATTCGAATTTATTTTTTTATTTCGAAGTTCAAACTAATGCTGTATTTATTATTATTTATTTATTTATTCAACTTCTGTATTGCTTTCATTAGTTAAAGACATCCATACCTTGAGTTTTCAGTGATCGTAAAAAAATTATTTTTATAAGTCCACTTGATTCAATCGAGTAATTAAGTTCTGTACAATGTATTCCATAAAAAATAGTTTTTTACTGATTAAAAAAATCTTTGAATATGTTAGAAATCAATAATGTTATTTAATTTAAAGTTTTATTGCATAATCATTTCAATTAAAAGTACTAAATACTTTTTGTTCGATAATATCATTTAGGAATATGTTAAAATTATTTAAAATTATCTCATTATAATTGTTAGCATTTTATGGAACTAAGAGTAACTGTCATTTTTTTATTGGTTAGATGTTATCTACTAAGGTTGTTGAATATTAAAAATAAAAACTTATTGCTATTTTTATTTATTATTTTTAAAGATTGCTTACCCTTGCTCGTTTTTACAGATTCATTTGTCATAATTTTAGGAAAATTTTGGAAACATCGAACTGACGATTACTTTTGTGATCAAATTTATCAAGTTCCATTGCATATTAAATTTAATATGGTTATTCTTTTCTTAATATTTTTATTAGTAGTATTGAAGAATTTTTTTTAAGCATTGACATCAGGTAATACATATTTGAGGGACTTTGATTTGAATCTCTTTTTTTTCTAGATTGATGGAGCTATGATTTTTAACTTTAAATTATTAAAGTGGAGGAAATTCGTAGAAAATTTGCCTTGAAGAATTTTGTTGACTCCCAACTTTACAGTGCGCCTCCAAGAAAGGTTATGAGTCATTTCGCTTAAAAGGCCGTATTTAAAGTAATCTAATAATTGGAATGGCGGAGGGAATTCTGGGGTAATGGTAAATACCTGCTCACCACACCTCCCATGAATGTCCTTGCAAGTTCTTTCCTTGATGGCTGTCATCATTGGATACTAATAAGGCTCACCATAAAAAACAATTTTCTCATTAAATCTGCTCATTACTCTAGAGTGTCAGTTAAGACGACACTCTACCCTTTCAAAAATTTACATAAATTATTCTTTTTCTAAGATTAATTGATGCAAACATTATATCAAATAACTCCTCCCTCCCCCCCAAAAATTATTATCTTCTAGAGTATAGTATAACACTTACTTCAGAAGAAGACTTGTACCTTTTCACGGTGGAGCGCTGTAGACACGACTGGACTCTACAACTGTCGGCTTATCAAGTTGTTATTCAACTCTCTGTGGTTAAGCAAGAAGAGCCCCCGGCATCCCTCTGTTTCTCTTTTAAATATAGCGAGTCTATACGATCTTGTCATTAAAGATTTCGGCACTCATCAGTAGCGAAAATAAAACAGAATATTCCGGGAATGACCTGTTTTTGATCTTGCAGTCACTGACACGGATTCCTAGTTTGTTGTCTTACTAAATGAGATGCGGAAGATATTCGTTTCAAAAAAAAAAAAATTGAAGTGGGTTTCAAGGCTTCTTTGCATAAACACAAACAAGAAGCGTAGAAGTTTCGCATTTGCAAGAGTGAAGCTAATGTCAAGGGTAATTGATTAGCATTCAAAATATTTGGTAACTTCCTTCAAATATACTTATGATACACTTCCGACATAAATAGAGGAACTTAAAATTAGGTTTGCAGTTTGATTTTAAAAAGTGGTTCTAAATTTCCAAGCCTACAGGTTGCAAATTGCCACATTAGGTTTCAATACAGCCTCTTATAGTGGTGTAAAGTTTTGACTCTGGCTCATCATTATTTAGTTTCCGATGTAAATAGCGGAATTTATAAGTAGCTTTGCAATTTGGTTTTTAAAAGATAGCTCTAAACTTTTTAGCCTGTGAACCGAAAATTCCTTATTAGGTTACAATGCAGCCTCTTATAATGGTGCTTGAAAGACTTTGCCCCTCGCCCAACTTTTTGTAGTTTCCGATGTAAATAGAAGAATTTATAAGTAGATTTGCAGTTTGATATTTTAAAAAAGGTCTCTAAACGTTTTAGCTTGTGGGCTGAAAATTGTAACATCAGGTTTTAATGTAGCGTCTTGCAGTAATGTTTGTAAGATTTCCCCCCTTTCCTACCTTCTTAGCATTTTTCCTGTGTAAATAGGGGAATGTAAAAGTAGGTTTCAATTTGGTTTGAAACACCGTTTTTAAATGTTTTAGCTTGCTGTTTCACAATTACCGTATTAGGTTTAAACGCTGCCTCTTAAAGTGGTATGATTTTTCCCTTTGCTTACTTCCTTAATGTATATTAGTGTATTCCCCTTTCTCTTTGTATATTCCTTTCTTAGTATACTCACCTTCTCTACTTTCTTCTATTAGTTTTTTCGAAACATCTAAAGAAACTTAAAAATAGATTTTCAGTCTGATTAAAACTCTGGATCTTAATTATTTTTTTAGCTTGCGGGCTTAAAACATCCACATCAGGCTTTAAAGCACTCCTTACAATGATATTTGGAAAAGTTTGCTGAAAATATTGAAATACCTTTCGAGTTACTTCTATTTAATTATTTATTTCCAAGGGTTGTACTTTATTTTTGTAGTAAGCGAATGAATTTTATCTTATTTTAGTTTCAACTATTAATTTTTTTTCCAAGTGGATATTTTAATACCTTTTAAACAAAGCATATAAATGAAAATTATTGAAATCGTCTCAGAATTGGGCCTCGAAATTTTGATAAGTCTCCAACTTTTAGATCAGAATCTAAAAAAGAAAACGTTTTTGTCTGTTTGTGAACTTAATTCTAGAGGGAAGGAGCTAGACGAATGTAATTCAGTATGTAACCTTTATACTAAAATTATAGGTCTATTTCTAACTTTGGATGAAATCAGTCAATCGAAAAGTCTATTTGTATATCCGTGGCCATATAAACACGATAACTCAGTAACAAAACAAGTTATATGGATGATGTTTGGCATATGCTTTTATCATAGAAATAAAATTCTTATTTCAAATCAGCCGATTATTTATTTGTCTATCGTGTTGTCTTTCCCTGCAGTTATGGATGCAGTAATTCAAAATCGAAACAAGCTCGGTAAATGAAATTTGATGTACGGTCCTGATACACAAATTATAAATTAGTAAAAAATTTTGTACCAAATCAGTCAATGAAAAGGAGCACAATGAGCATACTTAATCCTCATCACTCTATGATAAAGCTAAATACAAAATATACCACTTTGTGGAAGTATGCTGAAAGGTCAAAGAGAATACTCTCACCTGAATCCGTTAACTCGTTAACTTGCCCCCTCCTCTTATCATTTTCTGTCATTCTTAGAGCACGCGCCTCGTCAGATGAGAATAACTAGTTTAAAATGTTTGGTATCGATCATCAATGATACAAGGGTGAAATGTTAAAAGCAAATAGCACTCGAATCACATTAACATTATAACAATGTCTTGATTTTTGTATGAATATAAAACAGCATTTTCCAAATATAGCGATATTGATTATGCAGTTCTGTAGCACCGGAAGAGGAATTATGGATGTCCATGGCATGATTCTTAGAAGGACTGGGATAAAAATATGTTAATGCGCTTCTAACGTTTCTAGAAGCTAATTATGCGAAAAGGGAGGAGATACAGTTCTTTTGGGGCCATTAATATATACCAGATCATTAATGACCACTTGGAGCAAACAGATTGCATTATGCTCTAAGCGTAGTTTACTCATGCTACGCCTTTGTGATTACATTCATATTGTATTTCGCTTATATCTAGCGTAATATAAAATTTGTGAAAATTAGTACCAAATATTCTGATGAATTAATGAATGTATCTAACAAGCACAGATATCCTTTTATATCTAATTAATTTAACAAGCACCAGATCAGCGTATATGTCTTATTTTTGTCGGAATTTGGTTTCAATTCGGAGTCCATTACCTAAGATAATAAAGGCAAGAAACTACCTCCAAGACGCGGCGGGCTGGAAAGACTTATATGTCACTTCATCATTATCTACATTTATTAGTAATGATAAAAGGCCTCGTTCATATGGCACAAATGATCTAAAGTTTTGGTTATATGTTGTTTTCAATGTTGAAGAAGGCTGAAATCTCCCGAGATCAAAGTTTAATTTCAAAGAGTTTCACCAGAGTACCAGACGATGATAAAAGTTCTTTTAAATTAAATATCTATCTTCATGAACGTAAATTGTATAAAATAAGAAATATCTAGAATCAGTATATCTATAATATATCTGAAAATTAATTTAAAATTATCTGGTGTTAATTTAATCAAAGATTTCAAAGAAATAAAACGAAGTTATTCCACTATTTTTAAAGGCACAATGAACTCTTTTGAGAAACTTCGAACTTATTCTGTTTGTCAAAGTATTGATAGAAAATCCTTCAGTGAACTTAATTCTATTTATCAAAATGTAGTTGTAAAATCAATAAATGAACTTAATTCTATTCATAATGGAGTACTTAATTTACACTGACAAACAGAATATCAGACGATGACAAAAGTTTTTTTTTAAATTAAATATCAATCTTCAAAGAACATAAATCATACTAAATTAGAAATATATAATTTTTGCATAAAATATGAAATTAAGGCAAGATTTTTCTTTTATAAAAATAAGAATTTTTAATTTAATTTGAAGATTTAATTATTGCTTCCAGTACATTATAGTATAACTAGAACTATTTGAAAACCAGCTAAAGCAACCTCCCTTAAATTTTTTCGTGTATTTTTCCTCTTTCCAGCATAAAACTGTGGATGTTAAGAAAAGCCTTGAATACCAAAAGTTCACAGTTATATATATATATATATATATATATATGCGCTTCATAGTATAGTGAATAAAAGCTAGTATGCAATTTGAACGTCTTTTTTGTTGATCATTTTTGACAGAAATTTTACACAGAACTTACAATTATATTTGCAAGATTACACACTAAATACCATTTATTTAAGTCATTGCAATTTGAATTTTTGCGTTTACATGCATGTGAGAATACAGACCTACAAACGGATAACTCTTTGACAGATTTGGTTCAGAATTTGCAAAGAATCTGCATTTTAGATGCTAAACCTGTGCGCTAATTTTTATCTGTTTAGTTTTTCAGGTTTTGTAGTTATTGAATTCACTTCTTATAAGATAGAAAAGCAATCTACCTGTCAAAGGATTTCGTTCAAAATTTTATTGAAATCTACAATTTTGATAAGATTGCCTACCAAATTTAAACTATCTAGCTCAAAATGTTTTTGAATTATGTTGCTTACAGTTACACTTATTCCTTAAAATGTATTTTTCGGCCTCGTGGTAGATGGAAATCTGAAGATTCCTCAAAACGTAGAGTTCTTTTTTTTTTTTTTTTTGACAATTTCGATATTTTGTCTTTGCATATTTTATGTACTAAAAACTAATAACTAAAATTGTTACTTAATTTTTTTTTCTCAAATGGCATTAAATTTGTGACTATTAAAGTTGTTTATTAGAATTTCGATCACACTTTTTATTATTTATGCGTCATTTTATGTCAGTCATCATAAAATTTGTATTTTTTCTCTATAAAAGAAGGTTTTTTTTTTCAATTCATAGAAAAAAAGGAATCAAAATTTTACTATTTTCTAAAAAAATTGCATAAGTATATACATGTGTGGAATACGAGTATTATATATACATGCATTTTCCTTTCTTTAAAGATATTATTAATCACTGTTTAAATTAATATTGTGCTACTTTCTTGACAAATTTCAGAATGTGCTAATAAACTTCATTTCGTGTATTAATGCACATTTATAATAATCACAGGTGTTATTCATATTAATATGATTTATATTATTTCTATAAAATAAAATGTACCAGATTTCTTTTACATTTAATCAATTAAAAGAATAACTTTCGTGATGCCATCTTTATGTTTTTGGCAAAAAACAAACAAACAGTTTTACGTAAGTGGAAGTAAAATATGAAATAAAAAATATTTCATTGAACCTTATAGCATAAAAAATTTTAAACATTGCTAGCCATATCATTGGCCTGATGTATTTTATGCAGCATTTTTTTTTCTTTTCAAAAGATGCTTAATGGATATTTACGCAATACTCTTAAACATTTTAGCAATAAAATTGTCAAAGATTTTTTTAAAAAATGAAATGCTTTGATTTTTTTAAATACCAAAAATTAAAAATACTTTGAAACCCCGACTCTATTTTAAGTAAGATTTAGCTTCTAAAATTATTTTATCCTTTTTATAAAACATCTAATATAATTAACATTTTTAAATCAAACAATGGAATGCAAACTTTTAGATTTTGCATAAATTTGAATTGAATCGCTATAATTATACTCTGTAAAATTCAACAGAAATTTAATAGCTAGCATATTTCCAAAGATTTGAAAAAAGGCAGAAAAATAAATGCATTTGTGGAGGAATCGGTACTGTTTACCACTATTTAAAAGATTGCATAGAAATCTCGGAATTAAGAAAGAATCTGAAAGTTGAAAATAAGGAATTAAGTACAGTATTAATGGTACCAGATAATCTTAAAACTTTAATGGACATGGTGCCAAAAATTGTCAGTTTTTTAACAGAACTGATGGTACTAGATAATCTTAAAACTCTGAAGGACATGATGTCCAAAATTGTCAGTTTTTTACCAACTGTTGGAAAGTGTTGGATGTTGTTCTAGCATGAGATTTTTGAGAAATATTTTGAATTTGGCGAAGACTTTCTTTTAATGATGACCTCTTCCTTGTTTAATTGCAAGATGAGAAGGAAGGATAATTACTGACCACTTTTGGGCCAATTACTTCGAAAAGAATGTCAGCTCGACATATAGGTCAATTTAAGGATGGACAATGTTTAAGACAGCAGACGGCCGCAACAGATGTTGCCTATACTGCTATGTTCAGTGGTGACAGAGATGTCGATTGTACACAAGAAGAAGTAATAAAACAGCTAAAATTCATTAATTCACTCTATATATTATCATTAATTCACTCTATATATTTCTATCAGTCTCTATGGTACTCAAAACAGCATGAAGTTGGATGGTTGAAATCACCGTTAAAGTCCAAATTTTATCTAACGAAATGGACGCAAAATTTCATATAGATCTATGATTCCGATGATAAAACTACATTCCAAACATCATTTATATAACTCATTGCATCTTTCTGCTATGGATTACACATATGCACCAGCGAGCAGACAGACAGGATTGCAGCAGGAGAATTTCTTTTAAATTTTGATAGTAATCAATAATTTGTTTTGGAACCATATGCCACATTCCATCTCTCTAATTTGTTGTGCTTTTTAATTTTCATGAGCAGACAGACAAATATAATTCTAAAAAGGACTTTTTCGTATTAAGATCATTCAAAACCATGCAGATTAATCAAAATATTAAGGTCTCCATTTTTCTTAAGATCACAATGTTTTCCTTTTGTATATTCATATAAGAGAAAATAAAATAGAAGAAATTTGAGAATAAGAACTTCTGTTAATAATTCTGAAAGTGATAGTTTATCAATTTTTAAATAATTAAAATCATAGGAAAATATTATTTTTTCATTAAAATATTGATTAAAAACGATATGTTTTTCTATAATCAAGGAACAATTTTTAAAATATTATTTTTATCTGAAATCGGCAGAACAAAAGCATCATTTCATTTACCAATGAATACGTTTTGTTTATGAACTTCCTCATAAATTGGACTATTTACTTATAAATAAGAAATATACAAATCGGAGACAATATCTGAAATCAAAATAAAAAACTTTTGCTGTATACCCATGTTAATTGATTGTTGACGGAATCCTCAAAAAAGTCACATTTATCAAACTCGAATATAGATGTAAAAATGCATGATCAATTAATTCATTTCTGATTTTGTAAAAGATTTATTGTATGATTAAGATAACCCCCAGAAAAACTATTTTGCTAAGATAAAACTGATTTGACAAAATAAACACATTTTTGATGTCTATCTAGTCTATTATATTAGATAACAAGACATTTGTGAGTTGCATGAAAATTAACTAGCTATATATGGAGAACAGTAAAAGGAGTTTTAAAAATTAATTCTTAAATTGAAACAGTAATTCTTTCCAAATTATTCCTGTGTGGAAGATAATTCACGGACCACTAAGATTTAATACATAATTCAATATTTTGTTTCAGTTTTAGGAAAGTGGAATTTTATAATAGCAATTTTATTAACTTGTTGACGTAATAGAGTTCTGAATTTGTGTTCAGTTGCGTTTTTCTGAAAACAAGGTAATACTTTAATATTTATAGAATTTAATGATTGATAAATTATTTAATTTTAATTACATTTTGTTTCTACTTTTGTGGCGCCATCTGTTAGTGAATTTGAGTTTTCGGTATATCATAATATTTAGAACTATCATTTATGAAATATATTAAATAAGAAAAAGTATGAGATAATAGGAAAAAAAATTGAAACACGTTTTTATTAGTGTAAGAAAAATAGAAAATATATATTTCTTTTCTTGTTTAAAAATATGGAAATTCTAATAAAAATAAGAACATGAGATGCTATAAATAATAATATAAAGAAATTACATCACAATAATTATTAAGAAAAAGAAAATTTCTGTAGATTCTTTGAATTTAAATAGCTTATTAAATTCATTAAAATTTAAATTACCTAAAAATATTTCTATCAGTCTCTAGCTTTAGGATTTTGTATTAGGATCCATATTTTTGTTTTAAAAAATTATTTTTTACTGTTTAGTATAATAAAGAAAGCATATTTAAAAGGCCTTTTTACCTTTATTAATTTTTTCTGACATTCAAACTACATTAAGCTTTCTAGATCCTCTATTTAAAGATTAAATATTTAAACTTCAATCATATGAGATTGAGCATCTTTTGATTATCAATGATAATTTAAAAGAAATCTATACAAAATAAAGATATTTATGACGTCAATGTTTATTTCAAATAAATATATCACAAAACACATTCTACATATTATATATTGCATTGTATAAATCATTTGGTTTTTCAAAATAAATCTCACAAATTTTTACGTAGTTTGTGTAAACTTCACTGACCATATAGCTACGATTAAAAAGAGGTTTGAGGAGACTCATCGTTTACTGCTTAACAAAAGTAAGCTGTTTAAAGTGTTTTTGTTTATCTAAAGATCTTGCATGTAAACTTCTGGAAAGTGGTAGTCTTAATGGTCGATTTGGTAAGATAACTGGTCGAACTGTTACTCCAGTTGCAGATGTGCTATTTCCAAGATTAGTCAGTCTGCTGACTAATCTAGCTACACCAACAGGAATCAAAATCGGGAGAGATACTGCCCCAAGAATTGTTAATCCTATCGGTCCAAGCTGCCGAGAAGCTATTTCGGTTGAAGAACCATCTGTTGAAAACTTGTGAGGATTTTCTACTGGGGAAGTTTCACTCAACACAGCTAACATCATCCACAGGAAAAGCATGTTCAGAAAGAAGTAGCGCATTTTTATACCTGTAAAAAAACATGATTTTAATGAAAATACTTATTAAATATCACATTTGTGAAAGTCCATATAAAATATTATATTTTCGATTTTGGTGTTCTAGTGATTGCAATGTTTAATGTTTTAATTCATTGTGGCGTTATTTTAATCTATTGTAGAATTACAAAAATGCATTTTAAAATATTTTCTATTGGAGAAGTTTCACTCAGCGCTATTGTATAATCCACAGGATAAGTATATTTACAAATAAAAAGCGCATTCTTATACTTGAAAAAAACATGGTCTTGAAAAAAATATTTTTATTTGTAAGATATTATAATTATGAAAGTATTAATGCAAAAACCCACATAAAATATTATATTTTCGATATTGAAGATTGTAATGTTTAGGGTTTTAATTTATTGTAGTGTTATTATAATCTATTATAACATTACAAAAATGAATTTTAAAATGTTTTGATCTTGATTACTGCAAACAGATTGTTCCATAAACTAAATAGATAAAAAATTCATTTTTCATTCTTCAAAAATCTATTTTTCAAAATATTCCATATTTAGAATATCAAACCAATTTTTGCATTAAAACTGTTACTATTTTAAAAACCTAGCCAGAACAGTGGATGTTATATTATTCTGAAAATAATACTGAAAATAATATTTATAATATTACACTGAAAATAATATTTTCCAAAACATCGAGGTTGTTGAACTGACAGAACAATAAACCATAACCCTGAATACCGTGCCATTCCTCTATAGTCACATAGAGAAGGTAAATGCTACAGATAAATAATATATTGATCTGTCTTCATTTTCGAAAAATGTCGACCATAAAATTTTGACAAAACTGAGAAAGAATAATATTTGCTGCTTAGAGAATGCAATTTTATCCTAATCAACAGAAGAACTCCCCTTATACCAAAATCCCAAACATCTAAATTTTACAAAAAAAAAAAGCTTTATCACTCAAACTTCGTCAATAAAATATCAATAACAGTTGTAGTTCAGGTTTTTACGAATTTGAAGATTTGATCAAAGCTAATTTCGTTGAGAATGAGCCTTTTAACTATGACCTGGTGACATCTGTCACACCGGCGTAACATCTGTCCCATTTAGGTGCAATTTAACAGACGATTCTCTCATGACTCTTTCGCCAATAAACCTTAAATGCTAAAACACCTGGATATTTATAAAAACTAATTGATTATTTCTATCACAAAACAGTACTTTCCCATTTGTTCTATACTTGTATTGAAATATGTTTTATATCGGTAAGATGTTTCAGAAATCACGGTATGTAGGTAAGTCTTCTATTTCTGTAAAATTAATAAAATTAGCAAATTATTCATAAGTTTGATAAGTGGAATTTTTTTTTTTTTTTTTTTTTTTTTGCTGTTTCGGATAAAAATACATTCACCAAGTGGCAAATATTATCTCTTCCCAGTATCTTCAAAATTTTATGGCTTTTTTCTGTAAGTGAAGACTGTTCAATTTGTGACAGTAGATTAGAGTTTTGGGGGCAATATGCCTGCAAATTCAGCTTTGTTGCTATCGCTCAAGTATATAATATTGTTCTTCCGTACGCTTCAAAGAAATTTCTATCAAAATTGAATTTTAATATGAAACTGTATTTCGAACAATCTGAATGATCTCGAATTAATCAAAATGCACAACTTTGGTTCCTTTTATTAATAAAGAACATATAAATTAGGATTATATTTCAATATTTCTATGAAACATTATTAATACTTGATATTCATTATCCTAAAACAAAAATGAAAACAGAATAAGTTTTAATGTTGTTTGATATGGAATAGTACTATTAAATATTATAAAATATTATGAAGTATTACATGACATTTTATAATATTACGAATATTGCTCAAAATCAATATATTGCTTGGCATATTTTTTCGAATAGGATAATTCAATTGAATAAACGTAATAGTTCACAATATTCACTGCTTCTTTTAATCATTGGTGAAGTCTTAAAATCCTCTCTTAAACGTAAGTATTATTATAATATAATGACCCAGGAATAAAAATGCTAAAGATAGAAACAGAATAATACTGTTCTTATCCTATAAAGTTTAGCTTATGAATCAAAATACGCTTAGAACTTGATGTAAAATCATGATTTAAGTAATCCACGCACTAATGCATTTCTTCTTCAAGGTTATATTTTTTTCCCTAAACACTTTTTATAATTTTCAGTTTGATCGAAACTCTAAGACGTGCTTTTGGATTAAAGCATATTAAAAAAACCGGTAAAATTAGTTATTTCTTGTTCAAAACAAAGGGGTCATACTAAGAATTTGCCCCCAGTGATGCTATTAATTTTAGAATCAAATTACAGAAAGAAAATTTCGTCATTCTTTTTTTTAATCCTGACCGATTAACTACTTAACTAAATCTGTTTAATTTTAAATTTTTAAAGAACACATTATTTAAAATTTGAAAACACTGATCGTTGAAATGTTTAGGTCAGAATGTAGTTTTGTACAGTGTAGAAGTACAAAACAGCATGTATGGTACACAAGAGTTTTATTAAATAATTCAAAATGCGTGGAAATAAGGCTTGTTCAACTTGTTTATAGTAATGGTTATCTTGGAATGACACATACAATACTTTTTGTAGTATTGTTTACAAAATGTGTGTGCACTAAAATGAAGCATTGAATCTCTTTGTGTGTGTGTGTGTTTTCAGCTTTTTTAAACTATAAAGCTATTTGAGAGGTTATTCCTTTTATTTTCACATTTGCACGAATTAACCTTTATATAATATATGAATAATTATACAAGATAACTATTGAATTTGCAGGTGGAAGCTTCAATCATTTTTGAATGAACGTTTGTCTTTAACTTCATACATTTCTTTATAAACTTCAATTATTTTTCAAGTTAAAAAGACAAACTTATTTATTAATTTTTAACACAAGTGACATCGTTTCATTTTGAAACTTTTCTACCACCAATACTTTTTAAAACAGCGAATGCGTCGCTGAAATCTATGCAACTTGTTTGAGCTTGTGATTAATCTTAACGGATTTAATTTATTTTGGCATTTCGCTTGAAGATACCCTACTCGCATTTTGGAACAGATTTGATAATTTGAACTGCAATTAGAAAGTTAGTCTTGATAGAAATTGCATATACATTTGAATAATGAAAACTAACGCAGAAAAAATAATGAAAATATTGCGTTATGTAGTTTAGTTTTCATTAAGTAAAATAAGTACTCTAATTTGAAATTATTCGAAAATATTTTTGTTTTGATCTCATAATTTTAAACCAAGGTCAGATTACAAATATGACATTGTAATCTTCCATGCCACACCAACATAAGGATTTCGTTTGATGTAATTCTTATCTTAATAAGAAAGCTTAGCTTCATGGTGATGATGAATAAAGAATGGATAGTTAAAATACGTTGTCTTCTTTAAAAAAGGCAATGGAAAATTTTAGTTTACACTCATGTGAAATTATCATTATTTTAATTTAGTATAAAAGATAAGTCCACATTCTGTTTTGAAAACATATGAAGTCTTTTTATAAACCCTTTGAACTATGGTCAAACTATGACACAGAAATTTTGGAGAACACAGTCTAAAATTCCGTTGTTGTTACTAATGGCACTTACCATGGATAATTGCGCTGACGGCCATCAGCGATTTTCAGCCGAATGAGCGTCTCTTGTTTTTGAAGTAGCGCCAGCTAGGGCCAAGAGTACGACTTAGCTACACACTCATTACATTCGCTTTCACAGCCCGTTTTTACAGGAGGGCACATTCACACATCTCACAGATAGTACGCAGAAGAACAATCATGCCCTAACCGGGACTCGAACCCTGGACGCCCAGGTCACGAGGAAGACACGTTAGCTCTGTGCCAGGACGCTGACTTTAGAATTCTATGCTACATTTGTACAAAAGCGTTTAATCTTGACGAGTTAACCGAGTACATTGTTGATCTTTGAAGAAATCAGGTATCGGACCACGATTTGCTATGATTTGAACCACGAGGCCGACATTGCCTCCTAGTCACAGTAGTTCGAATTACTCTAAAGCAAAATAATATTGGTCATAAAACAGGGGAACCAAAATTATGAGAGATCTTAATAAAATATATGAATTAATTTACTGGAAAAAAGCTAGTAGTTATGGTTTCGTGATAGTTGACAGATTAAAAAAGTAAAAAAACCAAACAGAAACTTTTCAAAATTGGGCTGGAGAAAAAGACCAAATATTTTTTTAAAGAAAACTCTCTAACTATAATGATCTATGTTCTGTAAAAAAATTATAGCAATTTTAAAGGATTTTCGAAAATAAGATACACATTTAATTTATCAATTACAGGGCAAATGGGAAGGAATCAAGTATTAATATTCTTGGTATCTACGAAATCCAGTTTGGATCTTTCCCATTGATTGGTTCAATGCTAAAGAGTTAAACATTTTAATTCTAATTAAATAATTGATTCAAATCCAGAGCCTTCTTCCTATCTCAGATATTTTAACCAAAAAAAAATATTATGTATATGTCTCAAGATAATAAGGCATAATAGTTCCTCTAGGAATACAGATACACTGTAGCGTAGAAGTAACAGTGAAGTAAACATATATCTTTAAAATGTTTCCAGTCTCATTTAAAAAAATAATTAATTTTCTATGTGATTTTCTTTTTTATCTGAATCCAATTTTTAAAGGAAAAAAAAAACTTTGATATTATAGTTGTTCATTTAGAACAATATTTTTCCTAATAATTAATGGAAAGTGTTGCAGTTAGTGTATAAGAGATCAAAAGGTATGTTATAGCTGTTATCTAGCCATAGGAGAGCAATTTAAGAAGCCTGTTGTTGTTGCCCCAAGTTTTGTTGTTATTAACAAATTACATTACGGCAAATAAATATTTTAACATTATTATCTTGATTTTTATATTTTTACTTATTGATATATATTTTTGAAGTGAAAGAACAAATCATAATTTTGAAAAATACTTTGTGAAAAGTTAGAGATTGTCCTGTTTTACTATTAACCTCAAGCAATGTTTGTCAAGCTGCTATTTCTATAAAAGCATACTTTTGTACCTCGGTACAAATAACATGATTTAACTTAGGATATTCCTAAAAAGGTTTGCATGAAACTACCTACTCAAATTTTACAATATATTTTATAAAATTGAAACAGCTTTAAATAATAAGATTTTTGTCTTATGGATCAATAATCGGTTAATATTAAACTTTTAACTTTTATTTGTATCTAAAAAATTTATAAAGTTATTGACCTAAATTATTGTTTTATCAAAATATAAGATTTTCTACAAATTTAGTATGCAAAAGAATTGTTTGATGTATAAAAAATTTTTAAAGAGCAAAATTCAAAAATGTTAACATAAATCGCACAAAATCATATTATGTGGACATGCAAAATTTCACCTCATTTCTACGAGTAGTTCTTCCGTAACATCGAATTTTCTATATTGCTCTTAAAAGGATGTATTTAGGAGTGCTTTACAGATTTCAAAATATTGACAACTTTTTTTTTTTTGGATATAGGAATGCTTCTGATCATGCGCCCCTTGAAGCAAATATCGTTTTCTACATTGTTTTAATACAAGAACATATTGAAAAAAAATTCATCAGCGGCAAAAAATATGAAATCCAAGTTTTAAAAAATCCATTGCCATATTATTTTATTAACAGTCACTACTTTTAATGGATTGTGTTGGATTGTTCCTGTCCTTGCAGCAAGCTGAAATGTTTACTTGTCAGCTCACATGATGTCACGTACAGAATATAATTCCAGAAAAATGGGAATTTTATTTCGAAATATATGTTGTTGTTACTTATGGCACTTGTCATGGACAAGTCCCCTTCTGATACAGCAGCAGATTTAAGCCGAAAGGAGCGCCTCTTGTTATTGAAGCAGCGCCAAATAGGGCCAAGAGTACGACATAGCTATACACTCACCACATTTGCTTGCACAGCCTCTTTTTACAGGGGGGCACCGTCACACATCTCACAGATAGCACACAGAAAAACAACCATCCCCGAACCAGGACTCGAACCCGGGACTCACAGAACACGAGGTAAACGCGCTACCTCTGTGCCAGAAAGCCGGCAAAAGGGATGGGTGAGTGGGGACTTGAACCCTTGACCTTTCACACGTGAAGCGAACGCTCTACCACTGAGCTACACCCCCTTCCGAATTATGTACATCGTAAGATTTAACTATTTAAGTTTACAAACATTCTGATGAATTATTTCTCTTAATAATTTATGGATAACGAATTCCCTATTTTCTTGTAAGAAAGGAGTGACTTGTATTTGAATTTTCTAATATTTGTTTAAGTGCGCAATATTTCTGACATGAGCCTCAAAGGTCTTAGGATGAATTTACCGTAATTATAATTATTACTACCTTGTATATAAACACAAATGGAATAAAAAAATTTGATTATCAAAATATCCTTTAATAATGCTTTACACACACACACACACACACACACACACATAGATAGATAGATAGATAAATAGAGAGAGAGAGAGAGAGAGATACTACAATTTTCAATTCTCTTTATTGATTTTATTACTCTATTTAATACAGCTGGTTGATAAATAAATTTTTTCTTTAGTAATAAATAATAAATTTTTTCTAAATTTTTTCAACTTTATTAAGTTTGTTTTGTTTAAGCAAAAAGTTTTAATATAAAATTTGATAATTAAGCTGATTACTGCTTCGTCACTGAAGACTTCCAAGGGAATAATTATTCGTATAATTATCTACACATAAAAATGATCTTTATAGTTGTTTGTAATTGTTCTTTTAGTTATATATAATTATTCTTGTAATTATAAATAAAAAATACTTGTAACTATACTTCCTCTCTAATTTTTGTTCGTTTAAAAACAGCAAGATTTGAGATGAAATATAACTATAAATGGAAATTTATGAACGAACATTTAGAGCGATGTTCTGCAATTTGCTTTCCAAGTCTGCATATACCCTATTTACATGCCTTCACATAATGAAATCTTTTGCAATAAAAAGGCATTCACATAGAACACTAAGTTGCCGGTAAAGCACGGAAAAAAACTGATTTACATTTATCAGGGAATGAAAATGCAAATGATACTGCATTACTACATTACTGCACTAACTTTTTGTATGCTCATAAAATAATACAGCGTATTATTTTATGTATATTTATGAGTAGTAGGCATTGATGGTAGGAATAATATGTACTGATAAAAAATGCAAAAAGAATAAAAACCAATTAATTTTTTCTTCCTCAGTCGGTAAAGAATTATTTTAATACTATTATTGGCATTTCTAAGTAACAAATAT
>JAOUZG010022948.1:2709839-2772039 GCA_026289955.1 Argiope argentata
TGAAGCATTAACTTTAAAAAAAATAATTTCTTTTTATCAAAATTATTCTAAAAATGTATAAATAAGCAGTTTTAAACTCTCTTCTGCTTAGTTTTTAAGTTTGGGTGTCTTAAAACTTTATTTAATTTTTTAAAATTAAAACTATACAGACAATTAAAATTTAAATTTCTTTCTAAATACAATTTTTTTCCCTGAAATTCGACTTTTGATAATTTATAGGCAAACTTTCCCTTTTCCTACCGTTCGCGTCTTATGGACGATGAGATTCGAATGATGACCCAGTCACATAAGAAACATAACACTTCATCAAACGCCACATTGCTCGTTCTTACTTGCTGTAAAATCCTTTATTTTTCTTTTGCAATACGCTGAGAATGTGATAATGTGATCATTTCATGCGAATAGAAACAAATATTCCACAATGTAAATTACAAAAAAAAATGATTTTTTCACATTGTGTTGTGAATGCAGAACCAAAGAGCAGGATGAATCGACGTTAAGAATTAGAAATCAAGATGAATCAACTTTAAGAATCAGAGGCCAGGATTAATCGACGTTCAGAATCAGAGAG
Source organism: Argiope argentata (assembly GCA_026289955.1). Lineage (NCBI taxonomy): Eukaryota > Metazoa > Arthropoda > Arachnida > Araneae > Araneidae > Argiope > Argiope argentata. Next base: position 2,710,411 of record JAOUZG010022948.1, read on the forward strand.
CAGAATGAAAAACCTGGAATTGAAAAAGTCATTCGAAAATCGCTTTAGAAATTGATGGGTGTCTGTCTGTTTAAAAAAGTAATTTCCTTATAAATAAGTCCTATTCTGTATTCAAGTCATATACATTATATTTTGTGTCATATCTTTCAGAAACTATACTCTGTGTAACTAATCCTTTAAGAACTATGTGATTAATAAAATTCCAAATTTATTTATGGTTAATGAAAACTGAAGTAATAAAATCTAAAATTGCAAGCTCCATTATAGTTTTAAATGAAATTGATTGCTTCATTCTTTCATAACAGCAAATTCCTGTCCATTGACGTGAATTTACGTTATTTGGGATATTCATTAAAATAATTTCTCTGTCATTTTTAATGGGCATAATTCAGTATTCTCTGTCTTATTCCTTTTTAATGTGTTAGATAACGATAAAAATTTTAAGTAAAATTCACTTATTTTCGTTTAACAATTTTAAACTTTCGTCCCCTAAACTGATGCTCCTTTTCATTTTTTTCTGTGTGGTTAGTCGAATCGAAATTGCTAAATTCAGCTTTATAAGAACTCAATAAGAAAACAAGAGAAATTCTTTTCAGCGAATAGCATTCATTTTGACTTGCTTGAAACCGGCAAAACTAATTTTTTTTTAATTCTCTGAATAAGGTTTAATTTTGGAGAAAAGCTTACCAACATAAGAATTAATAAAGTGACTTCTGAATTTATAGTAATGATTTAAGAAATATTTGTATTTAGCACTTATTTTTCACAACTTAAAACTAACATTTTCATTTTATAATTTCTGTACAAACTTTTAACTGTAAGTGCACTGTAATTACGCGTACACTGTTATAAATATTTATTACACAACGTATGCCTTTTTGATAAACTCTTTATAGGCCAATATGAATTATGACAATCTATCCAGATTATATAAATGTTAAGTATGATTATTTATTTTTAACGTCCAATTCTGTATCTTTCTGATAGTTATATTTTTCTAAATATGAACTTCTGTTTTCTTTTTTTTATTTCCCTTCGATTTTCGCACGTGAAGCTATCATTAGCTATCAATATTTTCTTCCAACTTTATTATTTAGAATATTAAGTAGGTTTTTAGTGCTAAAAATGAACCACAGAATCTTATAATTGCTACTTTATAATCTAGGTTTCAAAAGTAAACCACGTTTACTATTATTTTGCTATTTTTTCAACATTTTATTGACATTAAATATAGAGAAAATGGAGGAAACAGACAGAATTTACTATATATTATTTTAATTTACTTTATTTTATAGATTGTTCATAATTTCTTTCCAAAAAATTAATTTTTAGCGTAGGTATTCCTTTAACTATGCTATCATATATCAATACAAAATATCCATAAGTTATCATACGAATCTTGAGATCATATCTATTTTATTAATTGATTGATTTAATTGCAAACTGAACATGATGACAAATTATTCATTTAAAAAAGCAATTAAGTAGCCTCCTTTAAATTTCCTCACATACTCTCTAATAAGGATGTTATTCCCCATAGAAAATTGGTAAACTTGAACAAGGTCACAAACACTACGAGAGCTCAGATTTTTATTTACACATATGAGAGTTATGTGATTCATAGAAAGAAATTGGTACTTTTATATTATTTCCCGCATTGAATAAGCTAAAAATAGTTATGAAAAAGTATTATTGTGCATTCTTTTGCGATTATAGGTTAGGATGCAATTAAAGCACAAATGCCAAAAAAAAACCCCAACCAAATATGAATTTAAAACGCATTTTTTCCAGCCGAAGGAAACCAAAATTTGAAAGAAAATTATTACCGTTATCGAAACATTACATACCAAATTTCGTTCAATTTACTCAGTGATTTTTTGCGTTTTCACGTTTATATGTATGCTAAAATACAGACTGATAGACGGTCAACTTCTAGTGGGATTTAATTCAAAAACTGACACGAATCCACACTTTAGTGTAGATATGTGTACCGTGTTTATTTATCTTGATTTTTTCCTTTTGTGATAATCGTATTAACTTGCATTCTGTCAGCCAGATAGAAAAATTTCCTCGGCGAAAATTTTGTTAAATATTTTATAAAAACCTAGGCATTTATTGAAAATATATAACAAATTTCATCCGTCAAGTTCAAAGCGTTTTTAATTTATCTTGTTCATAGGCAGACAAACATAATTTCAAGAATGTGTTTTTCGGATTCAGGGATATCTGAAACATGGGGATTCGTCTAACTCTAAACCCGAATTATAGTGTGAAATAGATATGAAATATAATTCAATTTGAAAACTATATCACTGAAAATAATATAAGACACCTTCAGTGAAACATATACCATAATTCAAAAAATGAAAGCTTATTTCATTCCTATAAATTAATTTTAATTAAATGATTTTTAGTTAAAATATAATAAAATTTGAGTAAAATCCTTAAATATTAAGCTGTTAAGGATATTCAAATTATGTGAAGACTGTTTATTAAAAATCAGTGAATATGGACACTTTTTATTAAATATAACTTTTGTTTTCCAACTAAATGAAAACATCCAAAATGCAAAATAAATATTCTTTCTTATCATCTTTGGAAAGGAAAATTATACAGATTAATCATGAAAAAAATGCAGAGAAAAAAAATTCGCATCACTATGAAATCCTTAAATTGTAACAGAGCACTTATTTTAAGAGTGTCGAATTTTGAAATTTCATTCATTTGTAGCTTTTTTAAACTCTCACTGTACATGTGCAATGTCTATAACATTGGTTTATAAAAAATTTGGAGCATTTACAAAATCATTAAAAAATTTACATAGTTAAAAGAGTTAAACAGTTCCTTCCAAGCTAAAAACAATGAATAAAATCACCATGCGAAAATTGGAATACTATATTCTTATAAGTATTCCAACAGAAACACTTGAAAGTAATTTTTATACGAATTCATAATACTGTATTATGTACTGAAGTGATTCGATTTTAAACGTATATACCGAACACATCCATTTAACCTTTGGTTAATTTTGTATAGTACTTTCATTCGAAAACAAGTGAATAGACATAGAGGATCCCATTATACAGTGTTTAGATTTGGTGGTTTGTTTATACTGTAACTTCTCTTACGATTATATATATACCTGAATTTATGTTTTTGATTGTATCAGGCTAAATTATTTAAAGGATAAACTATTAAACTTTTCAGAATATTCATCAGTTTGTACCAACTTGTCAAATAGTTAGAATGAATTATAGGTAATTAGCAGTAAATAAAGAAAATACAGTCTTTCAAGAATGTAAGAAATTTTTATTGTGCAGGTGCATGATTCAAAACAAATGAAAATCAGAGGAATCGAATTTGAAATCTTTCAATCTTTCCAGATAATGATCAGAAATTATCACTGCTCATTATCTGCAAATTTCGGTATGGAAGTTCTCAAAAATTTTTCAGATAATTACTTTTGCAAATAACACTGAAATTATTTATTCAGATAATTATTTTTGATAATTTCAGATAATTATTTTTTCACAATTATTTCAGGTAATTATTTTTGCAAATTATTTCTGATTTATACTAATAATTGTTAGGATAACAAAAATTCCGACCTTTGAATCGATACAATGCTTCAATGACATTTTTTAAAAGTTTCTACTAAGTTTCATTATCATATTTCTTTAAATTTCTCTAATTGTTCCACTGAGTCTTAGAACATGTGGTGCATTGCATTTAGTATTCAAGTGTCTTAATGATTGACTTCTAACGCATAAAGCTTTCATGTGAAATTATAGTGTATAAGAAACTGCTGACTTTCAATTGAAAACAAGTAGTGTTCTAAGGACAATATTTAAATCTGTGATGTTCAGAAATAAGTTCCATTTCGAATGCTCCAACTACAATAAAGCAAATGCATATCTCTCTTACATTTTTTTTCCACTTGTGCCTGGATGAATTGAAATAATTGTGCTACTACTTCGTATTTCTTACTACTAATGGCTGAAGAGTAAAGCAATCTTTCAAAGAATCTTAAGCAGTTAATTGTGCGATCAACACACCATAAGAGATGTATAAAGCTATGATACTTAGAAATAGGTTTCGTTTTATTTTAAACATTCCCCAGGCAGTTAGACGGATGTGTCTCATATCTTGCCAGCATTCTATTTCTTCCCTCAAATCTTTAAGATCATATTGGATTGAAAGCGCTTTATTAAATCCCTTTAAGCTTTCTTTAGCATCAAAAATATTATCTTGAGCCTGGTCAGCACTTATTATGATCCCAATGAACGAAACTGCTGCTATAATCGAGTAATATAGAGAATGAATAAACACGTCCAGCTGCCAGTGTCCTTTCATGTACATCAAAACAACAGTTTCGATGCGCAATATCTCAAGAAAAGAATTCACGAACAGTAAAAAAATCAGATTTGAAAATGTCTTTTCAAGCTTTCTGATTGCATTCAACAGAAGTAAATACACATTTTTAAAATAATATTCATCAGCGAAATCTTTTGTCGAAGTTAACTTGGTAGTTTTGTAAAGTCGTATGGTAGTTAATTTTTTGCTCATGCGAATAAGTTCCACACAGTAAAAGCAATAAAATACCACTATGATATAAGGAAGGCCTAAACTGCAGTAGTTGAATGTTGAGAGTAAAATAAAATGCAACATCCTAGCGGTATCCTTGCTAATTGCCAAATTTTGCATATAAGGACAAAAAAATTTCGGTTCCTTGTTGATAATCAACAACTTCACGTTGCAAATTACACCTGGCCCAAATATGATGAATATAAACAAATAATTGACAAATTTTATCCATGTGCTGATAGTTTTGCTGTTAGTATTCTTTAAATCTACTATTAATTGCTCCAAATCATTTCTCAGTTGTTTTAGCTGTCTTCGGTTACAGTGCAGAATCCACCATGCTATCATGGTACAAAGATATTTGATCATTGTAAAACAGTGGTAAGTCATGTCTGATGTATCAAAACATGCAATTTCGTTTGACACTGTGCTCAGCCATGTAACATGAAAAGCAAATGCCAAACAGGCACTTTTCATTTTTCGAGTATGATTTCGGACATCAATGCCATAAAACTGAAGTAACAAAGAAACATATCGGTAAAGGGTTCTAGCTTCTTCCGCAATAGGAATTGCTTGCTTCGGAAAAAACATCTTTCGAATTTCAAATGTGATGGGTACTTTTAATACCAGAGTGAACGAAAAATAAGCTTCCTTCTTCTTCAACTAGTTTTCGATAGTAACTGACTAAGTTGAGTCTCAAGAATTTAACTAAAACTGTTTCTAACAACAAACTGCAATATTTTGATGTCGTGTCAAAAGACTCATCAGGAAAAAGAAATTGATGTTTGATGGAAGTGAGTTATATAAGGGAATAATGATAAAAAAGATCTTTAAAGAAACTACTAATGATGTGCTGTTTTGAAGCAATTCCAACTTTTGTTTTGAAGAAGAAAGAATATAATTAATCTAAAGAAAAGATCAATAAATTGTAGATTAGAGAAAAGCATCATATAGAAATAAATCTATTTTTCGAAGTGGAAAAGAACTTTGGGGAAAACATGAAATATGTACTTTTTCATCATATATTCGATATTACTTTGATTGATGTATATGTAAGTTTTATTATAAAAGTTTTAGTTATAAGTCATCATGATGAAAAACATTATGGAAAATTTTTTTTAATCATGACCAATAAGGCTCAAAGTGTTATTATCATTAAAATGTTATTATCATTTAGAAAAATCTTATTCTTTTTTTCTCTCAAAATTATTCTTAAATATTTATATTTTTTGTTGTTGCTGCTGCTGCTGCTAATCTTCATGACCTGACAGTCAGACCAAATCCAAAAATCCGTTGACAAGAAGAAATTCATTGACGAGGAAGGGAGAAGAATAGATTTCTCCTGAAAAAAATCCTAGGCAGTCTAGAATATGTTCAGCAGAAGCATGAGGTTGGCGGCATTTAGGCCAAAGAGGATAAGATATTTCACCCTGAGAAAAGATAAGGCATTTAAGGTGGCTACTGGCAAGGCGCGACAGAAATTCATATTTACTATTTTTAATTACAAGTTTAAAGAAAATATAGCACATTTTTTCCTATTTTAATACCTTTCAATGTTTCAAGAAATATATTAATGCCCTTTTAACACCCTTTTGGTTTAGTTTTCAATTTTTCGTATTTTCATGGTTTATGCGATTAAAATTTATTATATATAGCTTAAAACAAGCGCTTCCAATTTTTTGGTCATTGAGAAACTATTTTGTATTAATCTACTTCATCTAAGGTGCAAGGAATTTGTCAAAGTTGGATAGCACATACTCTTTCCAAAAGAATTTTTAAAAGGAGTTTTGTTTAGAAAAAAAAGTTATTAAATATAATTTTACTAAAAATATTTCTAATGTATGGCTTGATGTAGATTTTAAGCTGATATCACATCTTTCAAAATGTGGAAAGATACACATGCTTTCAAGAATTTGTTGCAATCCACAGTTCGGGAACTTCGGATTTAAAAGTTTTTAAGAATATACTAGAAGATTAAAACATCTAGAAATTAATGAATCAAGGCATTTCCAAGTCCGCAACCACCGAATCATGATCCTATAAGTTTCGCTTTTTATTAAATTCAAAAATATCATTAAGCCATCAGCAATATTTTATCTATAATATTTGCAAGGCATACTTTTGCTTAAAAAGCAGCAAATCAAAATGCTTCTTTGTATTTATTTAGCCTCTTTAGTACTTACATCGATTTGACTCTAAGACAACTTATACTTGTTTAATACTAGGGTAACTTACATTTGTTTGACACTAGGATTACTTATACATGTTTAAAACTAGAGTGACTTATATTTACTTGACACTAGGACAACTTACATTTCTTTGACGCTTTGCATTCATAAGGTTTGTCCAGTCTATCAAAAAATGTTTCTGGTTACTGCTTTTTATTCCGAAACTAATTACAGATAAAACTGAAAAATCGCTGTGGAAATGTGAGCTCTTCAAGCATAGGGAATATTTCTTCAAGTAAAGGGTCATCTTCATTGACATATTTACTCAAACTCAAATTTACAAATTGCAACACTCGATTTCGAATACATATCTGAATACAACAGATTAAAATAATTCAAATACTTGTAATGCTTTGTAATTTTGAAAAAGTAAGTGATGAATTATAAGAAACTGAAAATTTGAACTCCTAATACCAAATGAGATGTCCAATTTTTTTATTGCATTTCTAGATGCAAGAAACCTTAGACAATAATTCTTATTTTATATTAAAATACTCAATAAATAAGACTAAAATTGTGCATTTTGAGAAATATAGGTATATTTTATATTTTAAATTAATTTTTAAGTTCGCAAGTTTCAAATTTTTAAATAGAAACTTATAAAAGTTTTGACGTCAATCGAAGGAGAAAAACTTAAAACATCCTTTTCCAAAATTCAGGTATTTTTTATCAAATAATTTTTAAAATTTTCAATAACCAAAAGCTTTCAGAACAACATTATTTTCATATTTTGACCGAAGTATGTCATTTTCGCAAGTAGAATTCGCTGTCAAGATATAAATTGCTTAAATGAAATAGACAACAAAGTTTATCTTTAAATATATCTTTCGATTAAAATTTTTCCTTTTAAAATAATGCAAAATTTCGTACCAAATCTGTCAAGGAGAAGTTTGATTGTCTGTCTGGCCGTCTATCTGTATTTCAACCTGATAACTCAAAATTTAACAATCTATATCAATGAAATATAGTAAATATTTGTATTATTAAATGTGTAATGTATATTACAATAAATACGTAGTAGGGTTAATTGTTTGTCCGTGTATCCATTCAAACAAAATACATGAATTTTAGCACGTGATTCTTGCACCGAAGCTAAATAGACAAATTTTGAACCAATTCGGTTAAAGGAAAATCGTTCAAAATGCACGTTTTAATTTGTTTCCTACGGTAAAAGTAAATACACAACAAGTTATATTGCCACTATATACGAGAAAGTCATATGAAGAACACGCCATCTGGTATATCTTAAAGCTCTATCTTATATCCATCAATCAAGAAGAAATTTATGAAATTTTTTAATACAAATAGAATTCATGCACCACCGAAAATTCATGACTTAGAGCACATTGACTAAAATTGAATTATGTTTACATTTGTTATTTTTCGTCTGTATTTGATTCAACGATAAGAAGATAGAAACTTAAAAAATATCAATTTGCGGAAAGATAGTCATTGTTTAACTTCTCTTAAAGGTTAACTGAATATTAACTAGCTGCAGTGTCACAATCTTTCTGAGTTTTAACAATCTTCGATTGATTGGACTTAGAATATATGTGGTCCATATATCTGGCTACAAAATATCGAAACTTATTTGTTACAAATATTTGCACATTTGCCATGTTTATAAATTAGTTATTGGGTCTTTAATAGAGTGTACACATTGTATATAATACATATAAATTTAATATAAATTTAATGCTTTTATCTATTTATAATAATTTATAATATATTATAATATATAAATTATTTATATATAATATAATATATAATATATAAATAATTTATAATATGGTGACAAACCACTGCTTTTAACAAATTTTTAAATAGAAAAAAAAATCTTTGTGGAAATTTTTTTTAAAAAACAGTATTCATTTTTCTAATTATATTTTATTGTTTACACAGGCACACAGGGTACAGTTTTACATTGATATACATAATTCCGTATCAAACGGATAAATGAATCCTATATTTTTCTAAAATTGCTAGACATTAAAACAATACTATTTTTAAACTTATGAGAACGTAACTGAAGAGAAATACGATTTACGTATTTTTTAAATATATGATATGTTTTTTATGACAAACCCCAGCTTGTTTCAATATCATAGATTAAATAAATCATCTTTGGAAAATTTCCCCATTTGCTCCAGGCATAGGTAAGAAAATAGAGCACCATTATAACGAAAATCTGATATGAATTACCACAGATTTTTGCTCCTTAGTAAATTATTGCCTATCAAAAGAAGAGTGTAGACATAGACGCTTTTGATATGTTTACTGAAATACAAAAATCAATGAAATAAATTTAACATCAAATCCATTATTGGAAATTTCCCTCATTTGCTCTAGGCATAGCGAAGAAAATAGAACTCCGTGAACACAAAAATTCAAAATAAATTTTTTCCAGCTTGTTTCACGTTGGTAAATAACTGTTAATGAAAAGAAACGTTAGAAATATTGATTTGTTATCTCAATTTTTTAAATGCTCTCAGCTGTAACAATTATTTACTTCTCCAGTATCATTTCTTTGTGACTTGTACAGACAAAGAGGCGGTTGATTAGACCCTATTCTGGAAGTGGATTCAGAACATTAACTTAAGCTTCTGTCAGTATTTTGCGTAAAAATATTTATCATTGCTGTCGAAAATAGATTAAAAAATAATTTTTAAAAAGGCACCTATTAGGTTTAGAATAATTATTAACAATATTAGAAAACTTAGACAGAGCCATAAAATAGAATTTTTGTCTCAAAGAATTTGTTGGAAATATGTTTTTCTTAATTTCCAGTCTAGAATTGAGAAAAAGAAAAAGAAATAATTTATAACTGTTAAAAATTGAACTATTGTTTTTAAAGCTGCTAATACTAATTAGTCGGTATCTATGGTAGTAAGCTGAAAGAAGTACTGACACAATGGCAAATGAAAACTTCAACAATCGACATGGTTTGTCCATAGTTCGTTGTGACTTAAACTCTATCGCCTACTACGCCTATAGTTATACTTCAAAATATCTCCATTTCCAGATGTTTCACTTTGGAGTCTTTGAAGATTGTTCAATATATAGTTCAGACGGGAATCATAACCATTACGACCATATAGATTTCTTCTGAAAAAGAAGAAATTTCGAGGAGGAGTCGCTGGTATGCCGAATTCAGAAGCAAATTCTTTGAATACTGTTGGCAGATGAGAAACAAAGCTGGCCATTCCTAATGAAACTAGAATTGGAAACATAAGTGCTCCTAAAGCTGTGAATCCAAGAAGTCCCATTTGGCGGGGCTCTGATTTTGCAAGCACAGAAGACATTTTGCCAATGTCAGCTGAATCTGAAGGAGCAAAGATTTCAGGACGGCTGTCTCCCACAAGGAATAATGTTGTCATCAGTAATAATAGGTACAGGAAGTGTCGCTTCATCTCGGTCTCTAAAAATGAAAAGGAAGACGATTAAAAAGCTGTCTTTAGTAAAAAAAAAGTTTCATTTTCATTAAGGACGAATTACATAGGTGAATAAAAAATCATTGCCACTGTAGCTTAAAAAGTCGTTCTAATATGGTTTGTTAAGTACAAATGCCTAGAGTGATAGGCTTACATAAAGTGTATTTTATTATGGTATTGTCATTACAGGTAATATGTCTCAAGAAAAAAACAGTGGGAATACATCAGTTTCCTCTGGTTGAAAAATGATGTAGGAGCCTAGATTAATCAAAGTCTCTCCACTTAATTCTTGGAGAGACTACCATTAAGGATCCCCTTCAAAGATGCATGACTCGGAAGTCGTCTTTCTTTGGTACAAGACTTAAAAACAATGGCGCGTCAGGGGTTGATCGTTCAATCCAAAACCTGTTTCACCTTGGAAAAATGCCAAACTTATAAGTTGCAGAATTAAATGCAAAGGCATGGTACTATGTCGAGAAATAAAATCCTTATAAAAAACGTAATTTCATTTATCTACTGTTCAATGTTTTACTTTTCCAGTTAGGATATTTAACCTTGTTCTTACTGTTGGTTTGTTATGGATTAATTGCTAAAGACCAACAAGTAAAGGTACTGGCTCAAACTTCTAACGAAAATAGAGTGCAGTTTTGTTATTCGATATTTCGTTTTAACCAACATTGCTTATAAACGAATTGAAAATACACTCTATATAATCAAGAATATGTTCAGAAATTTTGTATACTGTTCGGCGAGTCAATTATTGGGATAAATTATTATCCACTGTTTGTAGGACATCAAGATTAGGTGACCATATGATATCGTTTTGTTTTTCGGTGTGATTATTTTCTAGAATTGGAAAGGAAAAGGATAATTTTCTTCCCGAACGAACTTGGAAAATATAAGTAAAATCCATAATATTAAAATAGTTCAGACTGAATATTTGAAGAAACCATGAAATGCAAGAGGAAGCTTGAAATATAATCATAACGCTGTTCATGAAATAAAGAAAAGTGTATTTCCTAAAGTACAGTAATGAAAGAAAGCCAATTGTCTCAGAGTTTACTTCAGAAAATAATTCTATTTCGATTAGCCGTTATAATAAATTAATCAGTAAGTTTAATGGCTAGTCAATAATCCTCAAGAAAAAATGTGCAATTTTTTTAGAAGTGACTTTTGCCGGACATTGAATTGCAAAATTATTCAAATTCTATCATTAACATAAGTATAAAATCAAAGCAATAAAGTTAATGCTCATTCAATAATCATCAATATAAAAGGCCTGCTATTTTTACAATTTTATTTTCTTACATATAAATAATTTATTTTAAATAAAAAAAAAGCTTTTCAAATCACAAAATATCACACAAGAAACCGTATGCAAACAGCTCTTCTTTTATAAAACAGTGATAAATGCATTCATTAAGAATTTAATTTTAGTGACCGAATTTTAGAATAAAAATACACTCAATGAATAAAAAATAAACTAAAATTATTACAGAATAGAAACTATGCAAACTGTTGAGACTTATGTTTCTTACTTTTTGAATTGTTTCAGAAGCTCATGTAAGTGCATCAAAATAATAAATTTCAAAATCATTGAATGATTTCAAATAAATATTCTTTGATGAAATGGAATGTTAACAGTTAAAATGGTATTTATATATATATAAATATTCTTTGATGAAAGGGAATGTTAACAATTAACATACTATTCTTATATTTATATATTTTTTTATTTGAAGTTATTTTGGTCAACATCCGAAGCAACAAGAACTCGTAAATTAGACCTATTGCCTTTAGACAGGCATTGTCCATTCACAAATGTGATATTTTGATCAATGGTCCTTATGTTTCTCTAAGAAAGCATTTTCTATTTATCATTTAAATTTCTTTTTCTATACATTTAATTATTAAAAAGTTTTTATTTTCATTTGTTTATCATTTTTGTAAAGTCAATTACAAAGATAAGGAAAATACTAAAAAGCCCTCGTAAAATTCATACACTGTTTTTAAATATGAGCAAATATTTTCGAGCTTGAGAGGTTTATTTGTATAGTTTTTTTTTTCAAATAAGTAACGATTATTTTAATTTATTGAATGTTAATTTTATATTATTCGAATAGCAAGGGAAATTCAATGGAAGGAAACCAAATTTATCTTAAATCCTTCATCGCATTTGAATGAAGTTATTAAAAAACTAATTATTCATCCAAATAAGATTAAACTTTAGCGCAAAAGTGGCCTAGAGGGTTAAGTCATAACAGAGCGAAGTATGTAATATGCTCTAAACTCTGACACTATTTTTAATTAGCATTTGTTCAAATATTATTAAACTGATTAACACTTTAACAATGAATTACTAAATGCAGTCGAGATGGCCCCTGGGAGTTATTCCCATTTTTATTGAAGCGAAATACAAATGTGGGATGGTTTCTCTGAAAGTTCTCTAATGAAACTATTTTCTCAACATATTAGAAGTAAATCAAATTTTTACTTTACATGCATGTACATTAGGGACCCATATGCCTTTCAAAATCCTTGCGGTGAACTTTATTAAGTCAGTTTTTGGCAAACTCAAAAAGATTCACAATTTATATTCAAGCGTGTTTGAGTATAGTTTGTCACTCACCGCAAAACTGCATAGTCAATTCTGCTAACTAAGAGGGGGTTTTTTCCTTCTTTTATTTAACTATGCAATTACCATTTTAATATTACAAATGCAATATATTTTTGTACTTTTTTTCATTATTAAAAATAATTGTATATATTAGCTTAATGCTACTAATTTACATAATCTTCATATTTTTATTATATACAACTAGTCACCTTTGGTAATCAGCTTGTTTACCAAAATTACTGGCTTTGTTTACCAAAATTATTTTCCAAGCTGTTAATTAGGAAAGCATAACGAAATAAAGTTTTACCTTTGCTGTTTGAAAAGATTTTTAAAATATGCATTTAATGAAATACTGAAATTATGCAGAATTTTATATAATTTAATGGAAACAGAAATTTATTATTATTTATGTTGTTGTTGTTACTAATGGTATTTGCTATGTACAAGCTCGCTGATGCATAAGCGGATTAAAGCCGAAATAAGCGTCTAGAAAGGGCAAATTCACACGCCTCACAGATAGCATACAGAAGAACAACCATGCCCTAACCAGGACTCGAGCCCGGGAGGCCCAGATCACGAGGAAGACGCGCTACCTCTGTGCCAGGACGTCGGCCATTATTATTCATTTCAATGGAAACTTAATTTATATTTATCTATTGAAATTTATATAAATTTATGCAGGAGCAGCAACAGAAAAAAATAGTATTTTTCTGTAGCTGCTTCTGAAATGGGATAACTTAAGATTTTGAGCTGCCATCACAGAGGCAAATTCAACAACAAAAATTAACATATCAGAAAAATTACAGAATATATATTATTAAATATATTAAATAATAGAATAATACGAGGCTTTTGCAATGAAACGAAACAACTTGAAAAAAATGCTAATTTTTCAAAAATATTATAAAAAATTACCATAAGCCTAATTTGAAAAGGGATTCATATATTATGCATTTGTTGTTATTAAATTACATTTCAAATTTATTTTTGTAATTTTATCCTTAAACAGAAAATCAGTGAAGGCATTTAATATAACATCTTCGTAATGGGTTTGCATAATCTTAATTATAATTGTCAATCATAGAAAATACTTGAACATAACTTAAATGTTAATGTTACGTTGAATTATAAAATCACCTTTCTCCGCTTTAAAAGAAAAAAAAGGAAACACTGTCTTCATCACCTAAACATCGACATAAAGCTGCCTTGAATTTTTGTTTGCAATATGTTTCCCATCTTATATGTACAATTCGATAGCATGACATTTCATTAGTATAAGTTGTTGATGATTAATTTCTGATTTAATTATTTTACAAATAATTAAAAGAATAATTTCCTTTTTTGAAACTTCTTGAAAGATATTTTAGGCCTAATCTCTTATTTATGAACAGCAAGCAGATGGCAAGGTCGATACCTGAACCTGCAGATTTTAATCAGACATCAGTCACTTGATTCCAAGGGATTTAGTGTGCACTAGGCTTGTTTACATAGGGCATTTTTTGGCTAAATTGGGTCTCTGGTATGTAACTTTCTGGCCTTAAAACAAATATTCTGTGATTAGACCATCTTAAACGCTTAATAAGAAAAATTACTTTTGATTTTCATAAAAATTAATATTTTTTCTTTGTATTTATAGCATTTATTGCTGAATTTTCGCAGCTTTTGACGGCATCGTCTCTAAAATTATTCACTGGGCCCTTATTACAAATAATTCTGCATGTTGTTGTTACTTATGGCACTTGCCATGGACAAGCCCCCACTGATACAGTAGCAGATTTAAGCCGAAAGGAGCGTGTCTTGTTTTTGTAGTAGCGCCAATTAGGGCCAAGAGTACGATTTAGCTACTCACTCATCACATTTGCTTGCACAGCCCCTTTTTACAGGGAGGGGGGCACAGTCACACATCTCGCAGATAGCACACAGAAGAACAACCATGCCCAAATCGGTGCTCGAACCCGGGGCTCCCAAAACACGAGAAAAAGGGGCTAGCTCTGTGCCAGAAAGCCGGCGTTCTGTATGCAATCACTCTCATTAAGTAAATAGGGGGAGGGACCCCCTATAACTGAAACTATCAATTTTTTCCCACTGTTCGTATATGGGGATAAACTAATACAAAATTTTAATTTTGAATAATCATTTCTCATAGAAATATATAAGAGAAGCTGTCAAACAACTAGATTTAATTTTTTTACCAAAATCATTTAAGAATTAAGTGATTTATTTGGAGCATCAATTGAGTTTGCAAAATTTGCAAAAATATTTTTTAGACATCCCAATAAATGGCTTTTTCCATTACTATTTTTAATAATTTTTTTTCTATTTCACTTCTTTTGAATTCATAATTTTATTTATTCAAAAGGCATTGAAAATTAAAGCCATCAGTTTTGTAAAAAAAAATTTCAGCGAATTTCTTGTTTTACTTTCACTAATCCATTTAAATATTTTTTGATTTCGCAGCATTTTTGATCACAAATTTTTTTTCACAACTCAAAAAGTTATATTTTTAATAATTTTATAGAGAAATTTAATATACGTATAAAAAATTGTTTCGAAATTTCAAACTCAGCTCATTTTGCTGAAGAACGATTTTAAGAATTTTCTAAATAAATCTTGATTAAGTCATGGGGAATGCTTCATAAAAAGAATCATTTCACATTTATATATTATCTCGTATTTTTATCAAAAATTTTACTGTCCCTCCCCCTAAAAAACTGGCCAGTAGTATCACTTTCACTGTCATTTAATATTGGAAAATGGGAATTTCAATTAAAAATAAATCACATTTAGTAAAGGAATTTGATTTATTCCATATTTGCTTTAATATGCATAATATATGCTAAGAACTTCAAAATTAGCATTCAAAAAATAATTTTTTTTTAATCCCGTGAGAGGCATATCAATTCATTGAGCAATGAAATATAAATGCGAAGCGAAAACTAGATCTAAACTTTCCTGCAGAAACAACCATCTTTGAAAATAGCTAAAACTCTTGATATGGATAGCGCGTGATGACATAAAACAATTTTACCATGGGTTGAGGATAGTGACATGGAACGAGTGAAAATCCAAAGGAAAATAAAACTCCTTTAGAGCTTACCTTCACAAGGACGAAGTAACTTCACCACCAGACGTTAGTAAGCTGAAGAACTGGTAATGGAGATACTAGATGATGTTACTTTATCAAGGTCAGGCCAGTCCAAGCTAAATGAGGTAACCAGCATTACTGACCTTAAGGATTTCAAGGATACGTTCATTCTCAACCACCAAGTAAACGACTCTTTTTTTTTAATGGAAGTACAACTCTTGTACCCTGGGGGTCTCATGATTTCATTAAGTTGCTGAAATGGAGTAATGTACCCTCTGAAAGGTGAAGATTTGGGTTCTGGAAATTTCCTGTCTCTTGCTGTTTCAGATTTGAAACTGCGATGTTCAGATATCTAGGTTAGTGTGCTGCCTCCTGGGGCATCATAACAATTTTGACTATAACCAGATAATAAAAAAAAAAGGGGATGAATTACTGAAAGTTACACAACTTTTGAATTCTGTTGTTTAGGCCTTTTTATTTCGATGTTGAAGGAGAAAGTTTGCCAAAAGGAACTAAAAGTTTGAAAAAAAGTGAAATGCATTAAAAAAAATATTGCTGTAAACATATAAACTTAACTGAGATTGATTGTAGAAATATTACTATTAGAAGTAAAATAAAAACCAAGTGATTCAGGTATCATCTAAAGCAGTAAAAGACAAAAATGATAAAGAAAAAATGTGTAAAATAAAGAATATGTGTAAAGCATAAAAACTTCAAAAACATTTCATAAAAATGAAAGTCTTTATTGATAAAAATAATAAAATCTTGGATATGAACAAGAAATATTATAAACAAAAAGGAAAATTGATTCATTTTCTTTCTAAAATTGATGTTTTATGTCACATATCGGTATGATTGGATTATGTAAGCTTGTAGTATCATTTTACTGCACGTCTGTTTATTTTAATCAATGATATTATTTAAACTGTTTGAAATGAACGCAGATTTATGAATTTTTCCATCTACTAAATTAATTCAGAACATCCAATCAAACAAGAAGACAGCAATTTCGTATGGCCTTGTAACTTAAATATTCGTTAAGACTTAAATATTTTTTAACCAGAAAAAAATTGTTATTTCAATTTCAGCATCATAAGTAATAGCCTTTTTAAGATAATTTGACAACAATAACTCTTCTAGGAATAATATGAAAGCAAGAACAGTAAGTCACCCGTCCAAACTTGTTTCTTGATTGATGAAATCGAATTTTTATAACACTCTTAAACAAGAAAAATAAGTATTCATATTCTTCAATCCATTTCTTTTTCTTCTAGAATATCTAGGATGAGATAATAAATAAATAGCTAAATCTCATTAATACATGAATGCTAAATCTCATTAATACATGAAAGTTCTAGAGTTTTTCAACTATCGCATTCATATGCGTGCGAAAGTTCAGATTGATAGATGGTCAAACGGCAGATAAATTTGGTCCAAAATTTGAAATATACCTACACGTTAAATATTAATGTCAAGTATCAAATTTTTTCCATCTCTTTATTTTCTAGCTATCATGTTAACTTGTATTCGTACAGTATAACAGACGGACTTATTTTCAATAGATTTCGTTCAAAATTTGATAGAAATTTACAAATTTGGTGTTAAGACCATGTACCAAATTTCCTCATCCTACCTTAAACCATTTTTGAATTATCGTGTTCAAACAAACCTAAGACAGACAAACCTAATTTTGAGAATGTGTTATCTGATTCAATGAGTCTAAAACGAGGAAATGTGTCATAATCCCGATTCGAATTTGCTGATGACAGTTTCTTTTTGTACACTTCATATACAAGAAGGCAAAAAAAGGGGGGGGGAGAAAAGAAGGAAGAACTTTATTTTTTATTAATTCTAATTATCTAAATTCACTTTTCCCAGGAAACGTAAGTTTAATGAATCCCCCAACGGATATTGATTGGTATTGCCTATAAACTTTTTATGACACAGAAACAATTTCTTTCGAAAAGGAAGGAAAGTTTAGAAAATAGGATCTTCATATCAATAACCAATCGCAAGCAATCAACTCAATCCCGATTCAGTAAATTATTTAGTGATATCTATTAGTTCTTGGTTAATAAACAAACTTTCCGGCCATGATAATTTAGAAACACGGTAAAAATTGTGTTCCTTATTTTGAAATGAAATGAGAATTCAGTAAGTAGGAAAATTTGAAACTTTCACGAATAATTAAAATAATTAGGATTCTTCAATGATTTCCAATACTTTAGAATCATTATTATTTAAAAAGTTGAATATAATCTGTACATTTCTGCTATAAAATAAGAGTATCGTAAAAATAAAATTTATATAAATGAAACTAAATTCTCATTCCTAAGTACAAGGTCTCAATAATCCTATAGTTATGAGTTTATTACGATAAATTTATAATAATTTTTGGAGGAAAAATTCTAAAAATAATCGTATTAATTAGTCTTAAAACTAAAATATGCTTTTCAGTATTTTTTTAAGTACACAAATAGATGAAAATAGCATATTCTACTTTGCATCTTGGAAACACTCATTAAGGATTTTTGAAAAAGATTTTTAAACCATTTAACATTAATCTTGAAAATTTAAATCAAAAGAAAGAAAAATTGTAATAAATAATTACTTCATTTTCAAGTTGAAAGATTTTGAGATGCATTTTTTAAAAAATTTAAAGGTGCTTACAAACATTAAACATCTAGAAAATATTAATTATTTGATCTGTGAAAAAAAATAAGAAAATAATTTTTAAAAAGATAAGAAACTAAAAAACCTTCGAAATCATTATCGTTGTAGGCCCTTTTTAGCTCCTTTAAAGTACTAAAAATATTTAATTTTCTATTGAATCATCATTATATATTCAATGATCCTTACTCAAGCAAAATGCCATGAGCATCACTCACAAACCTCTTCATCATTGTAACAATTAAAATTCAATTTCCCATGTAGTAATAATGTGTGCGTATTAAACAATATGTTCAACAAGTGTGTTCACAGAAATCTTGGATTTTCAAAGGCGTTATGATTTCGTTTACTTTAAATTCGAAAGCGAATCTCTAAACATTCGACAAAGATAGGGTACATTGTTTTTGTTCACTTTTTTTTACTTTGACTTTCCAAAAAGGGAAACAAAAAAAGTTTTACTTGTTTACTTTTTCTAGTCAATCGAACCATCTGCCTCTATTTTACTCATTTGAGTTGGAGTTCATAACATTTTTTTCCCACCTTCTCTCGAATGTCAACTAATTTATCACTCAGATGCAGCTGTCCATTTTATGAGATTCTTCTATAATGAATTATGAGTGTATTTGAAGTAATTATTTTAGAGCTTTAACTTTTGTTTCACCGCAACTAAATGAAGATTCTGTTCGTAATTACAACAGAAAGCCATACTGGTAAGACTTGGAAACTCATAAGAAATAAAATAGTCACAAATAATGAATGTAGAACAATATTTTGACTTTCATAAGCAATGCTTTTTTTTGTTAATGCCATAGATGTTTAACAAAAGTTGTTTTGAAATCAATAAGATCTAATGAAAAATATGGCTAAAAATTCAATATATACTTTGATAATTTATTTTTATTTTATCTATGCCTAAGTAACAGCAAATTTGAACGATACTTTTTATTTCCAGTAAATTTTTCCATCCTTATATAAATTTTATATAAGTATTTATTTTTATCTTTTTAAAAAATACAAAAATATATGTTAAATTGTGCATTTTGAAGTATTTGTAAGGAATTATTTAATATCGAGGGGGGGATTCTACTCAATTAAAAGATAAATAGAAATGCAAAACGCCAATGAATTTAAAGATCTTTATTATCAAAATCCTTATTTCTTTCATACAGAGGTTTTAAGTTGTAGTTTTTTTTAAAGATAAAGAAAAGAAATAAAAATGTGCACAATTTTCACATTCACATATTTAAAATGATACAATACTAAAATAAGTATTGTCATTTTTTTTTTCGGTTTGACCTTATTATATCTTAACATTATTTATTCATATTCAATTATGTATGTACTGGTTTTTTTTCCTTTGACATATATATCTTAAATGTATTCTCCAATATTCTCAGTATGTTAACGAAAGAAAAAAAATTATCGCCATTTTTATTCATAAAATCATGATAATAATATGAGTGCTTATCATTCTATAAAACATCAGGAAAACCTGTGGTGTCAAATAAGTTCTAACCGCGCGCTTTATCATCTTAATGATATACAAACGTGATAAGTTTTTTCTTTGTTGATCTAAATATCATTCCCTAAGGCGATTTTGAGACTTCAGTGATCTGGAAGCCAAAAATTATATAGTACAGAAAATGCAAATACTGTAATTGAATGACCAACGTGTATCATAAAAGCAGAGAAGTAGCATTTTTTCTTAATTGAACATATCATTGAATCATTTCGCATTTAAAACCCTGTGATATCCGGGCAAGAGAAGTGAATATTAGATTCATAATTATGGATCTAACAACAACTGGTTTTGGAAGAGGGATTCAATTGATCGTTTATTGTTTGTTGAATTGAGTGCAATGATGTAAGCTGAAAATCATTAGTCTTCTTTTTTGCCATCATTACTGCAAATAGATGTTCATTTCATAATCATTGGTCATGAATTTTCCAGGTGAACTTTCTGTAACTGTAGATAGCCGTTGTTAGGTAAATTGAATGTTTTGCCAATCATTACAATCCAAGAATTCTTTTGACTCTGCTAAGTTATAATTATTTTTATCCCTAAAAGTTGTCCACTCGAAAATAAAAGCATTTAAAAACAAATTGACACTATTTTCAGACAATAATCTCAATCCAATCCTCAAGGACAGAAGCCACTACCCACATTTCAATTACGTTGAGAGCATGTGTTAATTGAAAAATTCTCATTATTTATAATCCCTTTTGAAATTGTTATGATAACCTTCAAACTATGCCCCAGTTTTACCAAGTGTCAGAAATAATCGAATAAACGATTCTTGTAACCTAAAAACCAATTCAAATATATGAGAAACAATATCTTGGCGTGGACTGCAAATTATTTTGTTAAGTAAAATAGTATTGATAACTGGAGTAAAGTTACTTTTTCATTTTCTGTTGAAACTGCCATGAATTCGAATGAAGACTTCTTATGACTCGAATAAAATCGAGTATATATATATATATATATATATATATATATATATATATATATATTGATGTTTTTGAGAAAGAATCTGTAGCATTCTGTAGCATTTCGGTACCAACTAAGTCACTGAAAATTCTTTTATTAATTCAAATTGTTCTAACTGAATGAAGAAGACAGACATTTAAATATTTAAATAGATATTTAGGTTGTATTTCTACATTGAGAATCGAGGTGGGGTGGGGACTTTTAACTCTTCTGCCCTGAATAAGAACTGGGATTAAAAATAAATAGTTTCACCGAATGCAGCTGATAAAACGGTTTTAGGGCATATGAATATCTACAGAAAGCGGCATGACTCAGATTTTTTTTATTTAAATTGTAACTTATAGTATTTTACTTTTTCACTTCAATATTATGTCGGTCACTATTATAAAAAAAGGGATATATATTTTAATGAATAGAGCTTTATTTATATAAAGAACAGCTTTTTTCGAAGGGTACAATTCAATGCAGAATTTTCGAATGCGTATACTTCCTAATTTGAAAAAAAAATGAAATCTACATGATATTCTTTATGCAAGACATGTGAGATATACATGCAATAAGACAGCATGAAAATGGAATGTAATAACGGGGAATCAAAGTACCAGCTTTACTTTTATTTCTTTCGAATCAACAGAAAAAAAAATTTAAGAAAGATATTAGTTTCTATATGTGATTTCGAAGTCAGCATTGTACAGTCGAAAATTTTTCAGTTCTTAGTGAGTTTTGGCAGCTGGGTTCCATGACATGTAACTATTCGATCAATAATCTGTAAATCTGATTATCAGAGTTGCAGTTTAAGCTTAGTATTTTTTATCTGGTTAGTTGTAATTCAGACAAGATTTGTATTGATGAAATCAAAGAGTTAGAAAGCCGCTGGTACCTACTACTTTTCTTTATAGTCACCATGATTGTTGAAACATTTATTCTATCAGTAAGTCAATCTGTATAAACCAGCATAGAAAAAACTAGGGGGAAAATCTCAGGGCCAGTTCACAAAGTTTTCTTGAACTTCAACATCGGTTCTGAAATACTTTCTTTGTCTTTGGTGCCAGATGATGCAGCCATATTCCGTCCCGGGAACGATATGGTTTAGGAAAAATTCACCTTCCGCCAGGATATCACATTTAACGCTGGAGAAATAATCCGATTCATGTGGCTTTATTGTTGTCTGTGAATTGCATCGGTATCTAGCTATAACAAATCTTTTGATAGGTCATTTTTTTCACGTACGATATTTACTATACAGCCAATGGAGATATGGATTTCTTATGGGATCTCTCTCATATGAATGCAACGATTGGCCTGTCAGATCTTTGACACGGAGCGTCATATTTATAGTGGAGGAGTTTGGCCACCTTCACCTTGATTCAATTCGCATATCAGTTTTGTCTAGTTCTAATTCTTTGCAAAAAAAACCTTATTTATGTTTTTGACATTCTACTCGTTTTGTAAACTTCCTCTATTAAGGAATGAATTTCAGCAAAGAATATATTCTTTAAACGCAAAAATCTTATTGCACTTCTTACTTTAGTCACCGTCTTTTAACATTGATTTTGGAATACTGAATATTAGGGTATGATTTGCTCTATTTAGTGATGGCATTTCAATGTTGTTTTCATCTACTCTATCTAAGCATGGAACATAAACATGAAAAATGGTTTCATACGTGGAATTTGTAAATCTGTGAGAACTATCTATGTATAAACGCGAACTTGGAGTATTATTGTAATTATTGAGGATGCATAAAAACAAATTTTATTCTAATAAGTATGATAGCTATGATTGAAAATTTTATTGCAACAATTTTAAGAATATAAAATATTTTGAAATAAATTTTTTTTTAATTTGCTCCTTTAAAGAATTATGATATCTATTGTTGATTGATTTATCAAAGCATTTTGCATAATATGGATCAATAAAATATCAAGAACCTTTCTAGAACGATGTTTGTGTGTTTAATTAGTTACTGGAATAAATTGTTACAGTTTTCAGTTAATTATTGTATTATCCTAACCATATTTGCAAATATACTTAATAATAATTTATATTTCACGAAAGTATTTCTTTTCAACTAAACTGAAGTAAAAATAACTTCTTTTACAGTATATAAAAAAGGAAATAAATAAACAGATAGACATACAGCAAATCCAATCATTAATTTTAATATAAACCTTTATTTCTGGTCATAATATCGTATATAAAATTTCATTTATCTAGCTTTTGCACTTCTGAAATATGCTCGCATGCAGTAACTGGATGAACACATTTCACGCTGGCGGATTTTGTCATCAAATTTGATAGAAAGCTATCATTTTGATGTAAAAGTCACGTATCAGTTTTCAGCCGTCTAGCTAGCTGCATTTTTCAGTTACCACGACAATGTTTATGGGATTCAAATACCCTTCGATATCTCATCCGAATCTTCACGCACAAGGAAGTAAAAATGCGATTTTCATAATGAATGAGAGATTCTTGACGATTACAAGCTGCATTTTTCAGTTACAATGTTTTTGGGGTTCAAATAACATTCGATGTTTCATCAGAATCTTCACGTACAAGGAAGTAAAAATGCGAGTTTCATAATGAATTAGAGATTCTTGACGATTACAATGTTTTCTCTTTGTATGCTTAGCATAAAAGATAGTAAAAATGATGCAAAAACGAAGAGAAAAAAATATCGGCTTTATGCCATATTAATGAGTTTATTTAACTCAGCCAATCAATAAATTAAATAAAAATCTAGATCCTCTAAATTCTTTTCAGATAATATTTCCCAAAAGAAGTGTTTTCGCTATTTAATTGCAATTAGTTTTTTTCCCCTAGAAATTTAAATTTTATTTCATTTTCAGTAATTTAATCTGAATCATTCGGTAATATTTGTATCGTATTAGTTCATGAAAATAAAAGAACAAAGTACAAATAAAATACCGTATTCCTCCAAATTGATACTCAACATTATAGCATGAAACTGTTTTTATACTGGCGTGTTATCAGTAAATTGCGTGATGCGAAAATCGTCACCTGAAAATATGATTCAGGAAATAATTTATCTCTATAAACCGTTGCTATGATACAGACAGATGGACAGACAAGCAAACTGTGCGTGACATAACGATCGTTACTCACAGAACGCGACAGCTGTAATCACATTTATACGAAGCAAAGGCAGATGAATCACGCGTCAGACTTAATCATACTACAATGTTTTGCACTGGATATTCGTGTGTGTTTTTCATATCATAAATTTAAAAAAATAATATTAAATATCCTCTACATTGTATTTATTTAGCGTAATATACTATCCAAAAAATATTATGGTGAATAAATATCTCTTACTTTTTCGAAAAATACAGAAATAGAGAAAAAGATTACTCCTGATACTGCATTCTTAGAAAAATATTCCAAACATCTTCATTTATCATTTCATTAAAAAATAGCTGGAGTTTAAGACTTTGCTTGATAATATTCTGTCGAATTTGCTCTGTATAACACCTGGATTTTAGTGATTATAATCGGTATGGTATTCCTAAATACGGTTTACAAACTTTAATGGTAAACCAAATATATAGAAACAAATCAAGGTTGCAACAGAACACGGGTTGAATACCCAAATAGTACATGGAGCTCTTTGTAAATGAGTGCAGTAAAATAAAAGGACACACAAGATAAACCGTACAACGCAAATTTAAGGTAATACAGAATTGCAATAACGTGACAACCCGGTCGCATGAATAGCTAGATATGAAGCATCTATCACTTAAGACGGAAGTCCTTTGAAGAGTTTATATTAAGTATTCCAAAAGTTTGTTATTGATACCGCGTCCTACTTATCATGCTACTTATGATTTGGAATATTGTTACATGAGCTGTCTAATGTCATTCGCGTTGTTGTCTAGTATTCCTGACCTATCCTTAAAGCTTGTAAACAACATTCTTAAACACCTTATATTGGAAAACTCTGAATAGCTGTAAGATAATCTCTATTTAATTAGTAATTATGAACATAAGACTATAATGCTAGATTATTAAATTCCAGATAGGTTCAAAGCTGTTTGAATGCATTTGAATTTTAAAATCGGGTATTAAATTAGTATTTACCTCTTGCTGACAATAAGTTTTCGAGGCTTTATTATTCTTGTCATGATATTTGATTTAACACAACGACAGAAGAATTTAGGTTGGTTGGTTGATTTGGTTTTTCTGGCGCAAGTGTCATGTTTGGTTATGTTGTACCAAGCAAATAGTAAAACCATAGACTATAAAAACATATATGAGAGTAAACTAAGAGGCAGGTCAGGTCACTAGGAAATGTCGGGGTCACGAAGTCCGTCTCATCTATAGAAGATGTGCCCTGAGGTGGGGGGGGGGACAGAATCGAGGAATAAGTCAGTTATTCATAAAAAGATAATGAGATGGTAAATTATGAGGAAGAAAACTTTCGGTCCTTATAAGGTTTGGGAATGGTGCGTGTCTAAGTTTTCGAGATTGTGATAATATATTTTTACAAAAACTAATGTTAAAATTGATACGATATCCTTCATCTTCTTATATATTATGAGGGGAATGAGAATATTGTAATCGTAAAAAAATTCAATGTTGAGAGTCAAAAGAATTTCAACTTTTTAGAGCTCTATGGACTCCAGGAAAATTTTTAGCAGTATATATCTGTATGTATGTGCATGAACTAATTTAAAAACGCAACAATTAAATTAGTTAAACTCGGCATGGAATTTTAACACTAAAATTGTGAGCCATTGAGTTAGAATATCGACATTTAAGCATGTGCAATTTCCAGAACTGATGCTAATTCAAGGCCGAATTCCTCAGTAGATCCCCTTAGTGCAGGGGTTCTCAAAAGATGGATCGCGACTTCCACGGGGATCGTGGGATGTGTCCAGGCGAGGTCGCGAGATGTGGAAGAAAAGTTTAAAGAAAATTAATTTATTGCGTAGTTTTCATAAAAAAAGAATACACATAAAGCTTTTAATACACATACAAGTTGGTTTTTGTGTTCTATTAGTTAATGGGATACATGAGCTTGTTTGAAATTAATTAATTTCTTAATGTCTGGAATGAGCTTTGTAACACGCAAAACAATGTATTTTTCCAGTGTCAAACGATTTCTTGAATTTTTTAATTTATCACTATGGAGAAATACAGTTCACAGTTGTAATATGTAGAAAATGGTCCTTGTTCACAGTTGTAATATGAAGAAAATGGCATCAAAGTTTTTAATGCTGTTGTGGACAGTTCTGGGTATTCCTTTTAAATACGTATCCAAAATTTGTCGATATAAACTTTGTTAAAAGTTACATTAGCTGACTAATCACTTGAAATCTCTATCAGTTGATCATGATGACGGACACTTAGCTAAGCTTTTGTTACGGCTTGCTCACTGAACGGATTGACTATCCACACAACCCCACTCATATCCTTAACTGAAATGTGATCTGTAAACTGTTCAATAAAAGTTTCGAGATGAGATGATATTAGTAAGGAGAAAGATGAAGTGTCAAGGGATGTGGTGCCAATACCCGACACATACTGTACGAACTCTTGAGTATGTGTAAAATTTTCAAAACTTCTGTCTAAACTTTAGACAGAGTTAAAACTTGGGGGAGGGGGTCAACGAAATACTTAGTCTAAAAAGGGGGTCGCAACGTCTAAAAGTCTGAGAATCCCTGCCTTAGTGTATAGGTTGAGGCACGCTAAATTCCTCAAGAGTCAAACGTCCAAAAGCTAGTATGGTGTGGAAATTAGGAAAAGTTTATTCTTCCTCTCAGATCTTCCTTCCCATTTGACTACACTTCAAAATCGTTAGTTCGCCTTGTAAAAGAACTTGTATAGTTTAAAAACTGGATATTAATCAGATTAAAACTTGACTAAAGAAAAGTCTCAATCTAGACATTTCTTTCACTAGAAAGAAATATATTTCTGGAATACAAGTGGGATATTCCAGATATGGGCCAAGTTTATTAAAACTTTCTAAACAACAACTTTATTATGGTCCTTAAAATAAAATATTTATCCTTTCTTCATAATTATTGCGTTTGTTCATATTCTTGTTTCTAGACATGCCCAACGAAAGTGTTATAAATAATTATTTTATTGCGGTTATTTATAAGTAATTTGTATTAAACCCAATGAAATTATTAAGTGCATTTATTTGTGTATATGTTAGAATAGCAAGTTATTTAAAATTAATATTTGATCATTTGCCGCATTAACTTACGCAAGATGTCTTTTATGTATATTTTCTGTGAAATGACACACATATATCTTTCTCATAATATATTATTTAAATATATTTTTACCTTTACTCAGTATCTTCTTTGGATTTTTCTAAGAGACTGAGATTTTTAAAAAAATTATGGTACTTAAACTACCTGCATTGAATTGAGATGTTTTCATAGTTTAAAATGAAATTCGAATAATTTTTCGAAATTATCGCTGAAAAAAAATTATCAACTCAAAAAACATCCATGACCAATATTCATTAAAATAATAATTTTGAATACTCTAAAAAACTTCATTAATTCCAATTAAGAACGTGTGGTTGGTTGTATGACTCATAGGAGAAACCATTTTTCATCTCATACTATGAACCACACTCTTACATGGAAACAAACAATGCAGTATATGTCTCTATCTCTGAATGGAATAGGGTAAAAATGGCGCATCATTTAATAGAAGTTAAACACTCTCACGCTTTACAATAAAAAAAAAGTAGCTTCCAAATCGACTAATAAATATACATTCTTCTCATAAATAAGTGCTCAAAATAGACTTGTTAACTGAAAATTAATTTGAAAGTTGTTAGATTAGTCAACTTTCTAACACCAACTTAATGCTTTTTTTTTATTTAGTTAACATATTTATGCCCTTTTTGGAAGATCTCCAAGATTCTAAAGTTAGGAATTTGATAATTTTACTCAGTTCATTCCTGGTCAAATCCGTACATAATACTATACAACAAAGCCAAATCCCGAAATTATGTAATCAAATGCATATTATGTCTAAAGTAGTTTTATGTGGAAATCCTCTTTTGGCAACAATAAAAGGTTACTAATCTTATCAATAAAGCGTTGTTTAGAAAAAAATGATGGCAAAAATTCTTTGAATGAGTTTGCAAAGCTTCTTATCTTGGACATCTTGTCGAAAATCGTCTTTCGAATTTTCTAACCTTTTTTAGTTAACGTGTTGCGTATAAGGTTAATTTAAGTTTATCTATGATTTTTTCTAAATTGAAGACTTCGTGATTATAAAGAAGGAGCTGCTGAATATGAATTCTTTGCAAATCTTTTCGGTGCATTACTAATTCCTACGGATATTCTGTCCAAGCGTTACATTATTTAGTTTCATACTACGGAATGCTTATTCAAAGTAAATATTTATTTATTTATTTATTCAGCTATTTTTACCATTTTCAATTATTGTGGAGTAAAAATTTCTTAAAAATCGGAAATATATAAATCTTGTAAAACAATCAAGTAGAAAAACCGTTGACTTCTATTAATCCGAATTCTACTCTCCAGGATAAAATGTTATTGCAATAAACGTTTAAATATCAGTAATTAATTCAAAACTATAATAAAGAACATTTCCAATATTTTCTTTTACCAATATTCTTTACTTTATCAAAAGTTTCTTTTTTTATTCCTCTCATAAAAATAATTTAAACAGTTTTTAAATACCTTTATCTTACTTCACATTTTTTCTTGTTTATAAAGTTGGGATTTTTTAATTAATTTTTTCATTCACTTCCGATTGGCTGGAGTGTTTTAATTTTATGTACTTGTATGATCTTGACACTAATGCGCTAATTTATAATTTTCGGAACTTAACCCCTTAACCGGTTTGCCCGTACGCCGTACGTGCATCGATTTATCGAATTTTGATAGTTGTAAACAAAAAATAAATCCTTCATAGCAATTATAATTCAATAGTAAAATGACTTCAAATACGTAAATAAGCCAAGTATTCCATGGATTTCCATTTGAATCAAAATAAGAAAATATTCTCAAAATAGAAGGTGTCATCTTATTGGATAGTAAAGAAAATAAACCGGTTAAGGGTTAGTTAGTCAATTATTAATTTAATTTTGATTCCATATCAAAAGTCCCGCCTGATGATAATTTCAAAAACAATTTATAGAATTTTAGTTTTGAAAGAGAAAATAATTCAAGCAAAAAATTTCTGATGTTTCTGACGATCAAAAGTTTATTTTATAAACTTTTTTAATTAAATTTATCAAAAACACACATTCATCATGTGCTATAAAGTAGAATTTTCTTTATTTTATTACTTTTTTACTTTTTAGTTGGTTAGTCTATAATTTGAAATCCAAAATTATAAACATTATCGCATTTAAAAATCTTTTTTTTTTCAAAAATTTACTACCAGGTGGCGCTAAGCATAAGGATTCAAAATTTAACTAAATGCTTTTTTGGCTATTAACTATCTGCTGAAAATAATAATAGAACATTGCCCTCGAATACATGCACGAGTGCAAATTTAAAATTTCTTGGATAGTAAGAAATGAATGAAAATTCTATAACAGAATTCTGTCTTTACAAGCATAAAGTAAGTCAATCCAAAAAATGGATTGATTATTTTCATGATTGTTGAAATAACTGTAAAAATTAATTAAATTTATCTAATATTTCTGATTATTGAATGTCTAATGTCTTCACTGTTTTTAACTGCTTTTTACTTTTTATTTTTAATTTCTAATCTTTGTAATATATATTCTTTTTTTTATTATAAATTAATATAAACAGTTTTTAAACAATTTCATTCAACATTACGTGTTTCATGGTGTAAGGAGGAAATTTTGTAATAGATTTCTCCACTGGCTTCCAGGTGAACTAGAAATTTTGAACGCTTGTATGTTCTTGATATGCATTACTTTAATATTTTCGAATTTAACTATCAGCTAATCATTAGTTCAATTTAACTTTGAATTCATATAAAAGAAGACAAAAAATTTAATAATGATAGAATATTGGCATTACAAAAGGAAAATAATTAAAATAAAAAAAACCCACTGCTATTTATTTCTAATTGCTTTTTTACTTTTTATTCCTGAATTTATAAACAATTGATATAAATAATATTAAACAAAGAAATAAATGTTTTCTAACACTTGCTACCTGATGGAGCCAGATAGGGAATCAAGTGATTATTCTTGATGACAAGATAATCAGTAATTAGCAAATAATTAATTTAATTTAATTTAATTATCATATCAGTGGTGACACCTAGTAGTGAATTTAAGATTAAAATTTTCTAATTTAGGAAATAAAATGTAATTAAAATATAAAAAAATTCTACTGCTTAGTACACAATTGAAAGTTTGTCGATAGAAACTGTTTATGATCCAATGTACTTATTCATGAGTTTTATTAAATTTTAAGAGAAAGTTAAATTTTAAGAGAAATAAAGAGAAAGTTTTATGTATTAATTGCAATGATTTCAGGCATTTCAACTTTTCTTTTCAAAACGGATTTTTTTTTTTTGCGCTTCTTTAATAAATGTGAATAGTATGTACCACTTAAGAATCAATTGTTTGTATTAAACATAGTAGTGCATAATTCATTTAGGATAATTCATAACATTTAGAACAAACAATCCTTTTATTATTTTTTTAAAGATTTCTTTGTTTTGGGGAAAAAATTAACAGGCTTGGAACGATATTTTTATAAATTCAATTCAAGATTTCCAAGTTAAAAATTTATATTTTGCTAGTAACTTTTAGTTTTAAAAAAAACTTCTATATTTCATATATTTACTACATGTTTTGCCGGCTTGCTGGCACAGGGGTAGCGCGTCTGCCTCGTGTTCAGGAGGTCCCGGGTTCGAGTCCTGGTTCGGGCATGGTTGTTATTCTGTGTACTATCTGTGAGATGTGTGAATGTGCCCCCCTGTAAAAAGGGGTTGTGCAAGCAGATGAGTGTGTAGCAAAAGTCGTACTCTTGGCCTTAGTTGGCGCTACTTGAAACAAGAGACGCTTCACTCGGCTTAAATCTGCTGCTGGGTCCAGCAGCGAGCTTGTCCATAGGCAAGTGCCATTAGAAACAACAACAACTACATGTTTTACAAAAATTTCTTTTTATGGTTACATCACATACTTTATACTTTTTACCTGCAAATTTTCCTTTCTATAAGTTGTTATTTCTTTCAAATAGGTCTGAAAGGAAATATTATTGAAGAAGTAGTAACACATTTTATTTAGTTAAAATTATAAATAATCAGCTTTACAAATTTTCGATTGCATTATTGCTCGTTTCTGATATCAACTATACCTTCAACTATACCGTATACTCCCACAATGTGAGGCCGTTTCCTTCATATAATGAAAATAATCAAGTATGTATTTTTAGAGCAACAACTCTTTCTGTTGACTGATTAGATCCAAAACATTTCGGTTTCAAGACCATTAGTAAAATTTCCATCGTCTAAGTAATGCAGTTTTTGATTTGCAAGTATCATGCTCTCATAATTTTGATTAGAAAGATGACAATCTACCCTTTTATGAATTTGATTAAAAATTGAATTCGATATAATTTGTTGGAATAAAGATCACATATTCAAATTCAATCTGTGGGTTTTTTGCGTTTTTGTGCAATTGTATTTACATATCAATTAATATTCAGTTTGATGATAGTTTTGGTCTAAATGTCGATGCTCGTGTAATAAGATATTGCATAGAATTTGATCATTATCATTCTGATGATCAAATCATATGCACTTTTCAGTTATCCTGTTCACATGCACTGAGACTGACAGACAGACTTTTCATAGATGGGTTTTGTCCGTTGTCTGCCAGAAATCTTTGGTTTGGGTGTAAAGATTACTCATGAAATTGTTCATTATTTTTTCAAATTACCTAGTTAGGTTTTTCATTTTGAGTGTTCATGGAAAGATGGGCAGATACAAATCACAGGTGTTTTTTTTTTTATTTCGAAACACTATTATTTAAAATTAAAGATAAATATTTGCCTTACCTTTTATGCATTTCTTATGCATTCACATTCCCTTTTTGGTCTTAGAATTTAGGATAAACCAATTAGGATACGATAATTACCACAAAATGTAATTGTAAATCATGAATTTAGTAATCGCAATTATCCTGTATGTGATGCACAGAACAGGAACAAATCATACAAAGTAGTCTAAACTACGAATTTTATGTTTATATAGTAAAATAGGGCGTATATTTGATCATAGACCACTTGCTAATTATTTCATATTATTCCGAAAAAATTTCTGTTTAATTATTCATAGATAAATTAGTATTAAGGATTATTACACGAGTCATTTTAAAATCCGAAGTTCGTTTTATAATCATGTTAAATTTAATCTATTGAAACATTTTCACATAAATAAATTCTTTGAATGAGAGTATGTCATTCAATTAATCAAAAATAATCTCTCTTTTTCTTTTCTTTTTTTTTCAAAAATTTACTTCTTATTTTAATTTCTACGAAACCGTTGCGAAGAAAATCAATAACTTTCACACAAAAATTAAAAATATACCTTGATTTTCAGTCCTATTAAGTTCATCCTTTTAAAAATTAATTCATGTCATCATTAAGTTTTATCTTGTTGATAGTAATTTGCTTGAGATCTTAGTTATGTTTCAAGTAGGGCATTAAGGGATGGATAAAATTTCAGTGCCATTTTCAGAAATTGTGAAAATATTAGCTTTAAATTCAAATACAGTATTCAGTGAAGGTAATAACTGCTCATTTCGGAAAGATGTTTCTCATTTGAAAGAAAATGCAATGCTATGTTTTTGTAAGATTAGTTGATTCTTTATTTCAATAAATTAACAGCTGCAGTCAAAAGTTTATGAAGAACACAAATGCAAATGAAACAAATGTGCAATTCGATAAATTATCCGTTTGTTTAAACTACTTAAAACATAAATGAGGTTCATTAAAAAAAGGATGGAGTATGTTTTACAAATATTTTATTTTTAAAACAAAAAATTAGTAATAAATAATGTAATGAATAACATAATATTAGATTCATAAATAAATATAGAATGATATTTCACGTCTTGCTCAAAAGTGATGAACACCATCTGACAGTATCTGAGGTTTCATGTCTTGTTTCTCGATACAACATCGTGAAACACCAAAATGGCACTACCATCCATTTTTATGAAAACTGGACAGTAAAATTAAATAATTTATTGAACTTCGGATTCCTTTAAAGCCTTGAAGAACAAATCTGTTAGTTCCTGAATTTTTGCCATATTCTGTGGATTCAAGTACCAATCTCTAGGTTGTCTCTTCAAATGAGCTGGACCTAAATTTTGGAAGTAAGCGTTTTGACTTTGAGGGTTATTATCCAAGGGTCGTCGAACTGGTAGAATGGTCTGGGCAAAGTTGTTCAAGAATCTACTCATGTTGCTGAAAAACTGTAAGAATCCATTAAAAAGCAGCAGAGGGGCCAAGACGACGCCTATACCAGCCCCTACAGGTGTTAATTGTTTCAGGAGTGGTTGCATCAAAGTTGACAATGACGACCCAGAAGCTTCCTGGACACTTGAAGACGAACTTGATGTCTTTTGTGGCCGAGAACTGCTGCCGCTACTATGCGACGATGAAACTGAGTGTTGAGCCATTATATGGTGCATTGAAGATGGTAAAGATGAATGCTGTTGATAAATTTGTTCCATGGAATTATAATTAGAATGAGAACTTTGTTTGGTGTTCGAGGATTCAGGTTTTTTAGCCGAGGAACTACTTTCTGGGCTACTAGATCCTTTTTTCTGAGTATGAGAATTTTGAGCTATTGCCATTGCATGGAGACGGTAAATATCATCCATCGACGATCCTTGATCTTTCTTCTTCGTTGCCGTAGATGGTGTGTTTGCTGCATGACTAGGAGCTATTCCATGAGATGCCAAGCCATGCATTTGATAAAGTCTATTCATGATTTCTATAGGAGAGAGAGTTGTTGTTGCAGCCGGTTGTCTATTACTTTGTTTCCTCTTTTGGGTGTTAGAGGTCCTGCTTACATTCTGTTTTGTTGCTGTATCGATTACCGGAGTTGTCGTAGACGGTGCATTCGTTGTAGTTCTTTTTGAATTCTTGGGTCTTGGAGTATTTCGAGAATTTGATTTCGAAGTTGTCGAACGAGCTGAAGCTACTGTTGTAGATGCTGCAGATACTTGGGGTTTTACAGTAGGTTTAGTTGCTTTTGCTGCAACCCTTTTAGTTACAGAAGATGGTTCCACATTCTTTAAGAAAACGCTGATCAACAGGACGCTCCAGAGAAAAACTTTTAATCTCAACCTAAAAATAAAAAGACAAATCAGTTTATTGAAAAAATTACTATTAATTTCAAAAAGTAACTGTTCATTGTATTAGTTTCAATTTTACTCGTTAAGTGAAATAAATACAGAAGTTATTTTCAGATTGACTTACAACATTCATAGTCAAATGGTTCTCTGACATGCTTACAATTAGATTTGAATTAAACCTTATAAAAGACGTTTTAGAGAATTCGATCAAAAAAAATCTTCAGCATCAAAAATAATAACATGGGCCTGATGAAGTGATTATTTTTTATCTAATAAAATTTATTTTACAAAGGAATCTAATATAAATATTAACAAATAACTCTTCGGAAAGAAGAAATGCATTGTATTTATACTTATATAATTTTATTCTGCTTATTTGAGGTTGATTATTTTCATAATCATGGATTATTAAATAATTTTGGAATTTTTTGATGAAAACGATTCTTGTTAACTTTAAGATACTATTTGCGAGATAAATACTCTCTCAAGATACATGTACACAACTTTTATTGTTCTTAGAAATTATGAATGAAACAAAAATAAGATATTTCGTATTAGGTTAGATTTCAATTAATGCAGAAATTGGTCCAATGTCATAAGAATACTACTACCGTTCAATTGCTATCACAAGAATTTACAAGTGTACACAATGGTCATGGGGTCTATAATTTGAGTTTTTGTGCTTATGTTTTAAAAGGTAATAAGTACGTAATTTTTCAAAAGTACTGCCCGTTGTTGAAATTCATATATTCGTTTCATTAAAGATACCATAGATCATTTAAGTCTGTAAGAAAAAGTTTCAAATTTTATCCTTATGACATCGCAAAAATTGGTGGTGAAAAACATAAGCATACTAAAGTGTTTAATTTTTTGTAATTATTTTAATATTAAGGAATATCCATGCCAAAAAAATATTCAAACAATAAACTTAAATAGTCATCGGATGAAAATAGACGCTTCAGTCATAATTAAATCCTTTCCTTCAAGACTAAAAGTAATCCGTGTAGAAACCTTGATTATATAAAACGAATAATTGAAAATTTTCATTATAAAATGCCATAATAGTCAAATAACTTCTGTTGAATTATAAATATTTTGATGTAAAATAAAACAAATTAAAATGTAATAAAGTTCTGCAAAATTAGAAATGTACAATGTAATCAAATTTCTATGTAACAATAAAATTAAAATAATCTTTGCGAAAGAGTAGTAATAAACTAATATTTACGTAATAAAATAAAAACCTGCTCTTTAACCAGTTACCTGTGGAATTTATTTTTTAAAGACTCTTAAGTCCTCCTTCTAAAATGTACACATATAAACGTAAATACATTAAACTCAATACAAATGATTGCATGGTAAATTTCTCAAAATTCATAATAAAACAAATAAAATTTTATTTTTTTAGATAAAAAAGATACACATCCAGGGCCCTACTAAGCTTAGTTGGGGCCTAGGGCAAAATCTTCTTTGGGACCCCTTGTGCTTCAATACTTTAGTAATAAAGAACACTCATTAAAAAAAAACGTAAAGTAAAATTTTTATTCAATTTGGGGGTCCCCACATAAGCGGGGCCCCGGGGAAACTTCCCCGTAAACCCCTGCCTTAGTCAGGCCCTGTACACATCAATAGCGCCCAAATGAATGTTTGATTATTTACATGTCAAACACACTTAATTGGTTAATTATTTACATAATATATAAATCTTTATGTAATAATGAAAAAAGAAAGTAATGTTTATTTTAACGTCAG
This sequence comes from Argiope argentata, assembly GCA_026289955.1. Classification (NCBI taxonomy): domain Eukaryota; kingdom Metazoa; phylum Arthropoda; class Arachnida; order Araneae; family Araneidae; genus Argiope; species Argiope argentata. The sequence goes on from JAOUZG010022948.1 coordinate 2,746,581, forward strand.
ACTTCGTGTAATTAAAACTGATGAATTGCTTTAATAAAATTAGCTCAAAAATTGAATTATTTGGTTTCTATTTTTGTCTTTGTCAAAACGTGTTTCGCTCTGCTGCATTTGCTTTTTCTTAGTGATAATTCGCCAAATAATGTTCTCAAATGGACCGAGACCTAAGTTCGCTTTCGTCACAGTTCAAATACCGGCAAAAAAGAATCAAACACGTGTTTTCAGTTCTACGCAAAAAGGATTATTTCGGTTGATTGAAGGGGCAAAAGAAAGTGTGTTTCTAAGTCCAGATGTAATCTTCATAAGATCTTCTTTTTCTTGGAGGCAGTTCTAGGGCACCTTTGTAATACCCTTTAGGTCGCATTTTATTTCCAAAAAATTATGATGATAAAAAAGGATTTTCAAATCGTCTATGATAAAAGAAAAATTATTGAATGACGAGGTTATGAAATTTAAGGCAATTTAGCGAGGTTATCATGCTTTCAAAATTTATTTGTCACTTAGTATTGGAAAGCATATTTATATTTGCAACTAACCAGGTGTACTTTCAAAGCATTATCTTAGTCATACATAGTTTGATGTCATATCATAAGTGGAGTAAAAAGAAAACATTCATGTCGGTCAGATAAGCGGGGGAATATCATCTAACCCTCTGAACTATAATGCGAAGATTATGGGATTAGTTGCCTCTTTCGAAAACAAATATTTAAAAAGTATGAATGATTCAATTATAAAAAAAAGAAGAGATTATAATTCAAATAGTGTAATCATATCATAGAAATTTCAAGAAACTCTCAGAGAGATTCTAAATTATCAGTATACGTCTTTGAAGAAAACAGTGAATAAAATAAAATATGAAAGATTCCATTAGTTCAGATTTTAGATTATCTTCATTTTTTTATTAGTTTCTATGGATACTGAATGTCACAGATTTTCTGCGGCATTCAGTATCACATTCAAATACAGTGCCTTGCCAAATGCCTCCTTCAGTCATCTTGAATTGTAGAATTCGACAGTTTTCAAGCAATAGATGTAACTTTACGTTGAACTTGCACTACAATCTAAGTAAGAATTTTTCACAGTTCAGTTAAGTTCCTAAACGAATTTAAGTATTCATGAAAAACATTTACACGCAGTAGTTTTATTCTTCCTTGAAGAATTCATTATTTCTCAAAGCACCAGATTTTAATTCATTTAAATATGTTCCTGTCAAAATACAGTATTTCATTCTTTGACATCAACTATAGTTAAGAAAAAGAAACACATTATCTTGTCGGTCAAGACAATTTGCTTATTTATATTCTTGACAGTTTGTTGTCATTTGTCATGCTGCTTGTCACTTTAAAATACCAATTAACTAAATGACTTAACATACCAAAGATTCTGTACGACATTTTGTACTTTCATAGCACTTACGTGAATGAGAAGTCTTGTGAGTCTAGCATTATATTCAGTAGGTGAAAACAATTTGAAAATTGCTGGAATTCTATTTTACGAATTAGTTGAAACTTTAAAAAAATTATCTTTTCCGAAAGGCTCTTAATTGTACTTAAATCGAATTCAAATTTATATGAAAATAACTTTAACATTTTATACTGGTTAATTTTGATTTTCTTCTGATTGCTTCTATTGCTAACACGAAACTTGCAATAATTTAAACCAATTATTCTTCCATTTTTACTTTAATAAGCGCCATATTTTGTTTTGTAATTTCTTTTTCCATTAAGTAAATTCCACAGACATTCTCGATGGAATTTCACAGGAAATAATCTCCAATAGAATTCAAACAAAGATATTTATCAATATTTATAATAAGAAATAAAGATCTTCGACATTACTTTATCTTTATTTCAAAACCTATATTTTTTTCACATCTTTTCAAATAGTGATACTTTTTTCGGAAATCATTAAACATTGAGAAGAATTAGCATAAATTATTTACTTTTCTTGAAATAAGAAAATACCCATGGAAAATATCCAACAATTTTGAAATAAATCTTTTCAAACGCCCAATTCTTTATCTAACTACAACGGAAATCCAGTGCTTTAAAAAAACAACTAATCTTTATTTCAATGAAAGAAATCTTCCTTATAAAATGTAAAATGTAGAATAAAAAAGGTCTTAGCAGTTGACGCATACATACATGAATGTTTTCGCAAATCGCAAGAAACTACATAACTAAAATATTTACCTAGTGATTTTAATTACTACAAAAATATTTGAATACATTATGCTGTGTAAATAGATATAAAATGAAATATTGAATACATGTTCTAATTTTCATCAGTTTTTTATGTGCCTGCAGCTAATTCAAACTAATTAAGAAAAATTTATAAAAGTGAAGGAAAAGTCATAAATACTCTAAGTTTAGTCAATGAAGTTAATGATACTTCAAACAAAATGTTTCATTTTTATTATTCTATTCCGAAATATTTAACATCTTTCAAGTTCCTTGTAGTTTAAATGCCTCTAAAACGAACTTTTGTAATTTGCAAAAAAAAATATTAATGGTATTTACTATAAACACTGTAGGAAAGGCATATTTTTACAATAAAGAAATGATAATATAATTTTCTTTAACACTTTGGATTCATGGGAATAAAGATATTGTATGATTATTTGAAGATAAATACAAAACTTGAATGGTAAATTGTAAAACCAAGTACCATAAGGGGCACTTTGTGAACAGAGAGATATTCACAGATCAATAATTATTTTAATAAATAATTTTATAATAAATATAATTTAGAATTATTTCAGTAAATCATATATTTTATATCAATTCAGAATGGAAATCTTTCAGAGATAAAAATGAATTTTATTTCTAAAAAAGGATTTCAAATTTGAACTAGATGACATGTTTCATCGCCGCTAGAGTTTAATTATTCCATATTTAAACTATAGACGAGGATTTTTTTTAAGCGCCAGAAAAAAAGAGAGGGAAATTTTTTAAAGCTTAATTCCAGAAACTATTTTTACACTTGCAAGTTTTTTTATCGACAGTCTTACATTTAATATAGCAGTGTATTTATGGAGAAAGGCGTTCTTACATGATGCAATACAAAATATATTAGTCAGGCTTGAAGCAGTTCACTTAATACTTTATAAATATAGACGCGCAAAGCACTGAAACGAAGAATTTGAACTCTAGATGCACGAAAAAATTTAGTTGAATCTTTATTGAATTTTAATGCATTTCTTAGTTATTGGTGCATTTACAGACATAGTTTTAAAGGTCAAATATAGAAGTGCCCTTTCCACTTACCGATGATGGTAGAAAAATACTAAAATAATACGCTTTGTAGGTTAGTGTAACTACTTAATCATCAGAACTGGAACAAATCTGCACGAAAAAGTCTTCAGCATTTCATTCAAATCTTAATTTTTTTATTTTAGAATGATAAAAATACTACAGTTTTAAGTTAGAGTAATTATCTATCACAAGAATACGCATGAAAAGAACGCCAATATTTCATTTTTGCATTCACTCAATTTCTATCGATTGAAATATTTTGATAAAAAATTATTAAAGTATTAATTCTACCACAATGAATTAACCTCATTTATTTTATACTTTCTTTTTATCGTTTGATCTTTTATGGCAGGTGCGAATTTCAGCTGCAGATCATTTTATCGAATGGTCGTGAAGAAACAGGAAATGAAAAATATATTCAGCTGCTCAGTTTCATTTTTATTAGGATTTGTATCATTCGAATATTTTTATAGCGTGAATCAGAAATCACTTTTAAAACCTATTATTTTTTTAACTTATTATTTTTTATTTATTTTTTTCTGCAAAATAAAAAATAATGCTGCTGAAGCTTCGGCTAACATTTTTAAATTCCGTATACATGTTATTTTAGGTAAAAAATTATTCAATAAAATTTTGAAAAATTTGGAATTAATTTCTATATAGGAAGATCGCTTAAAATCAAAATACAGTGTAAATGTTATCATAATGTTAAAAATTAAAAATTTAATTCATTACTTACGTAAATGTAATTACTATAAAACAATCATTCAAAACTCAAGCTGAAAGTGTAGTTAGTTTTTGAAATGCATTTTAAATATCATGACTATACATATAGTTAATGACCACATGAACAAACTTTTTAATTTCAAATTATCAAATTAATATTAAAAATATTTTTGTGATAATTTCATTTATATTTACTAGAATGTTTTGTATACATGCATTCACTATGAAAACTTTATCGTAATTTAATTATTTTTTCTTATTTTATTAATGTTGAATCCTTTCTGAAAAGTTTTATCATAAATTTATTTTATCGGTTCTCAAAGTTTTAAATTATTCGTACAAACATTTTTAAACTTTACAAAAATTATCTCCAGTGTAGGAAGTTTTTTAAACTGAATTTCAAAATTATAAGTCTTTCGGGTTTACATTTGCAACAATTTAAAAGGGAAGTAGTAATAAATGGGTGGAAACCATTTCTATCTACTCATTTTTTCTGTAAATATATATGTCAATAATCCATTGAAGTTTGTTAAAAATTCCCTCCGCATGACCTTTCTTTAAAAACAAAATATTTAAGGGTAAAAATATTTTTTTTAACCATCGTGTCACAAGTCAGTCAATAAATATCTTGGAAAAAGAAAAAATATTTTCATATTTCTCCGGGTTATTGAAGCACTTTTTTCCGCGTCATTTATCATCAAATATTCTGATATGCTTCAGAAAAGTCATATGGAAAAATGTGGTTAATCATTCGTCTACAGTTTAAAAAAACTTAAAGCAGCGTTTTATTTCTGTAATCAAACGCTTCACAATAAACGTGCTGCATTATTACTTTGAAACACTCCTATTATAAAACATATAAAGGTAATTAATATCAATAAGATTATTCAAGCATGATGATATTAATCTTAAGTTGTAACATGTATCTTGACCCAAAACTTTATATTAATTCCTAACTATTTTCGTTTAACTACACAAATGGAAAATCAGTTTATAAAACATTGATAAGAAATTACAAATAATTCTTTTTTCAATGAAGTTATATTAAATGATTCATTTATACACACTTTTATTTATTAAACATGATAGCAGAAACATAAAATGCTAGGAAATGGATAGCCATTTCGATGTTTGGCTAATTTGAATATTGTAGATTATTTATCAGTCTTTTCTTATATTTGATATATGTAGAAGCATTTATTTCATAAAGTCATGTTTTAATTCACCCCCCCCCCTCTATTTAGGGTTTGGGGGAAGCCCCTTTTTAAGCCAGATATTCAGGCGAGCGCCTAACAAACTATGCCTTAAAGTAAAACGCGCTATGATAAAAATTAATCATATTTTTTGGGTTTATGAAATACCCAAAAGAAGAGAAGGTCACGCATTGAAATCTCTAAACATAATTTTTGAATAGAACCTGTTTATCTTTAAAAAACCCTTCGTTCGAGTTTTCAAAAATTTTGATCACTTTATCCAATAAATCGACAGTATATTTCACGAATGATTGCTTTCTTTAATCTCGTGCACTTCTTGAGATCAATTGTTATGTAGAAGATCAAGAGTGTACAAAGAGGATTTACTGTTTTCAAATGGAATGGTATATAAACTGTGACAATTATTAACATTCTTCTGACTGGAGATAAAAGAGAGATGTCAAGAATCCTGGTTACTGCATTGTAATATTGAGTTCTAAATATTACCGATAGATGGCACACTCGTATCAGTATCTGTCTGTAACTGCAAAACTAACGATTCGGTAGCGTTGCGACTGGAGAGAATGGGGTATCGTATCGCCACTTATAGAAAGCGGTACGGAGTCAACGTATAAGAACGCTACCACTTTTTAAAGAGAAATCTAATGAAAGAGTGAAATAAAATTGCATTTTCCAAGCGCGATTTACATTTACTGAGCCATTCTGGAAGTCAGTATTTTGACCCTGATAGAATTCTGGCTTCTCGGGATTTGGGCTGTATAGTTTAAAGCTCAAAGCCAAAAGATATATATCTCTAATACAAAATATAGATTTATTTAATATCTGTAGCGATATAACTCAAGTACAGGATTCTGTAAGCTATTTGAAATACTATATGGTATGATACCGAGACAAATTTTATTATTAATTTTGATCGTTTAAGAAAAAGCAATTTCATTCACCACTCATGGCGGTATTTATTTTACTTGAATAATATTAAAAACAATGCCATTTATAATTTTTACTTTCATTTTCCTTATTTGAGGGAAACAAATTAAATCCTCAAATGCAAAATTTACAGCAAATATTTTCTTAAAAGTATTTTTTAAAACTTTATTTACTGGAAGCATGAAAATAAAATCACTTTAACTCATATTTTAAACTAAAAATTACCAAAAATTATTTAAAAACTAATTAGAATGCTCAAATATAGCTGTTTTTGTGCAAAAAACAAATTGGATTCCTGAAGGTGTTGAAGATTTTATTAAGAAATTCAAACATAAATTCACTTTAATTTTTTAGTATATTTCCAAAATCTGCAACAATAAGAACTCGTTATATTCTCAAAATGGAATTTCTGTAGCAAAACAATTTATCAACCAAATTGTTCGTTCTTTTTTTATTGAGTTTCATGTTGCATTTTGAATTTCTTTCACTATTCTCATCTCAACCGAAAAATAATTTTTCATCCCGAAATTGGCCATTGCTCTTACTTCCAAGATTACATTTAAATATTTATTAAGTTTTGTAATACCAATATACTTTTATCTGAAATCTTTTTGGATTAAGCCCAAAATTTAAATAAAATGTTCTACTTTGTATATTAGAGTCTAACTGCAAAAATGTGCATTTATTAAAACGACCTGATTCATTAATGGCGAATCGATAATGATGTTCTATCATCATAAGTGAGACAATTCTAAGGAATCATCGTCAGTAATGTAATGGAACATTTTTTTATAAATGTAAACTATAAAATTATGTTGATATTAACATTCCAAGAACAAAGTAGTACAATGAAAAAGAAAAATATGAAGTTCGAATCAAAATGAATTATTAATTATTAATATGGCTGTTATTTAAAAGAAACACACAAATTTTAATTTATTGTGTGTGTAATGTTTACATACTTAAAATATTAGTTGCTTTTCGTTTTTTTTTTATTTCGTTAACTTATTCATTAATACTATCAAAATATTCGCTATGCAGATATTTTTTTAATAAGCGAGCTGAGAAATATTTAAGTATCCTTAATAATTTTTAATTCAGATTTCAAAAAATAATGCATAGCAGACCTAATAGCCCTTAAAGGTTTATTTTCCTTTTATTTTACAAACGGACGGCAAGCCCATTTGTCTGCAGTCTCAAGGTTGAATCATAGATCAAAAGAGATTGTTAGGGAAAACATTTACAGCGAAAATGTGTTTGATAAAAAAATGCACAGGTGTGTCGAAAGGTAACTGAATCGTGTCACGCCAGTGTTAGTTCAATGTCCCTCAGGAAGTCGGTGAAGAAGCGTGATTTCAAAGACGTTTCCTATCTGTATTATTTGATTCGCAAGATTTTTTTCTTTATATTTAAACTTCCTATGAATTTGTTTCAAATTTTAATATTTTTCCCTAGCTAAATGTAATGAAAACTGATAGATAAAGTGTCTGAATTTAAAGGGTGTAACTAATATATATAATAAATCCGATAATTTAAAAAAGAATTTAAATTTTATTTATTTATTTTTTGTTTGATGGATTTTTAAAATATTCGAATCAATGAACAAAGGTTGCTTGCAGCTTTTAAAAACTAAGGTATATATTCAAAAGCATATATTCAGACAGTAAAAAATAAATATTAAATATTGTAGTCTTAGTTCATACATCAATTTAAAAAGAGCAACGGGACATATAACATTTTATATTCGGAGTATCTAAGAGTAATCATGGATTTAAAAAAAATTCAAACAGATTATTACGAGTTTTAAGACAAAATCGTTAAAAATTTTATTATTATTATCGAATAAAATTTTAAGAATTAACTTAAGTTATTACACCTCTTTTTTGTATATTCGAAGGTGAAATATTCTTTAATAATAATATATCTTCCAAAATGCATAGTTTTCAAGATAAAAAAAATTTAAAAACATCGTGAAAATTTTATAATTTTTTATCAAAAATACTTTCCGTGCTTTTGATGTTTCTTTTTAATAGCGTTTCAAGCATGTATAAAAAAATCATTTAATGGGAAGGCGACCTCGCATAAGGGTAGCGCGTATTCCTCGTGTTCTGGGCTTTCCAGATTTGAGTCCCGGTTCGGACATGGTTATTTTTCTGTGTTCTATTTGTAAAGTGAGTGACTGTACCCCCCCCCCCGGTAAAGAAGGGCTTGCAAGCGAGTGTGCTGTGTAGCTAAGTCGTACTCTTTGCCCTAGTTGGCACTACTCCAAAACAAGGGACGCTCATTCGGCTTAAAATCGCTGATGCCCATCAGCGAGCTTGTCCATGGCAAGTGTCATTGCAAACAACAACAACATTTTATGAGAAAACATCAGTATTCGTAGTACATAAGCATATAACAAATTGCATGTTAGACAGTAACACTTATTTTAAAGTATCTACTTATCTGAGACTTAGATCAATTTAAATTTTTATTTCTGGGTTTAAAAAAATCACAATGCTCTATTTAATAAAATTTGTTAGGAAATTATTTACTATTTAACAATAAAGTAACTAACTATATTTATATGCTAACCAAATCTTTAACTTTGTTAAGTTCATTGAGTTAAGTTTACATTACGCAACCTCGCTTTCTCTGCCAAACCTACACATACAAACCGCCATGAAAGTTCATACTTAGAAGTTGGCTTTACCTCTGTTACCTCAACGACCTTATCTTAACAGGTATGGGGAAAAAAAGAAAAAAATCACGAACATTCATCCTTGACCTTTGTGGAAGTTTCTCCCCGTGGAGAACCTCTCAGCAGTAGACCTTCCGCTTTTGATCTCAAATTACATAGCTCTATTCGCTAAATTGCATTTTTTCCCCTTCTTCCTCGTGAACTTTTCTGTCCGTCACTTTTAAATTGTGCTTCCTGTAGAGTTCTATAATTTGAAAATATATCAAATCCCTGTTATTTCCCTCTATCATTTTGTAACATTCTCATCAACTCAAAAAACATCCAAGCAATGTAAGCAGCATCTTTCAGGCCATTTACTGCAGTTACGTGTAGCAGATGTACTGATAACAGAATATTTATAATCTAAATCATTATAAAACGTAAATAAATAATGCCAAATAAAGATTTATTGATCATTTGTCTGATTACTAGATGATAAATTATCTCTGAGGAAGAATCTTTGATTAATGATCAAAGGACCTTGCATCGGATCTACAATACATCCCAAACTGTACTTGATATCAATAAACATTAAAACTATCGAACTCATATTATTTTGAAGTTTAAACTCCTCTTTTAAAGTAGAATTGTGATCATTCAATTATCAGAGTTTATACAAGCACTCTATTATTCAACTGACTTACAATGACCTACGATTCGATTAAACTGTCTTAATATAAATTAGATGAAAACGTCCTATATTCTTTACAATGATATCTTATACCTCGTAATTGGTCAGCTATAAATAACACCAGTAGGTAGAGAGCTCTTTCATCTACAATCAATTAAAGCATCTGTCTGATGTATTAATTGAATACATAATTGTATAGGACTTGATGAAAAAACATATATTTATTATTATTAAAAACAAATTTGCTCATTTATTATTTTTTACATAAAAATATCGGCATCAAGAGAGTAACGAAAACTAAAACTCGGATTAATATATTAAGATTGCATAAAATATTGATTGTTTCGAAAAGCAGACGACTTCAAGTTCGAATCATTATCGTTGAAAATTCATTAAGTGAATCTTTATAAAACACACATAGAAGAACACATTATTCCTTTGAAATATGGCTTTCTATATGAGTGTTAGAGAATGCAATAAGTTGATCTGCTAGCATATTATACAATTTTCTTTACGATTGCCTGTGATTAAATACTTCAAACTTAAAACTGTTAAAAGCCAATGGTTCAAATTATCAAAGCAAAATTACGTTTCCTTTTCTTTTCAATAGCTGGATTTTTGAAAACAAATTAAACCTGTAAGCTTTTGTGTGAAAATAAGCAATTCCTCTGCAACTGGAGATCATCATCACGATGCTCGAAGAAGCTGATTCCTCCAAGAAGATGGAGTTGAGATATATTATGATTTCAGGCTGATACATAAAATAAGGCTTCAAGTTTGCTTATTTTATAAGTGAAAGTTCTGAGTTGTATTTACTATCGCAAAAATTACTTTACAACGAATTCATCTTTGAATTTCTGTTAATCAAAGTGTGATAAAAATATCAGCAAATAAAAATAAATTCATTTTTTGTATGGCATGCTGCTATAATATTATACATGTCAGTGGTAATCAAGCATCTAAATGAGGATCTTTTTTAGAATACAAGAGTTTCAGCTTTTGAAAAGTAAAAGAATCGTAAGCAAAAGAAAGAATATTATCTAATACATTATTAATCTAAAGAAATGCCATCCTAACGTGAAATTTTTTTATTAAGATCCAAAAAAACAACTCTAAATTCCTTTGAACCTAGTGAAAGTTAAAATACATTCTCTTCTAAAGTATTAACTTATAAAATTAACCTTAATTAAATCTAAATGAGTCTCAAATGAAATATTCTTACATGAAAACATGCCATAAAGGTATTTAGAAATTTTTTTATTAATCCTCTTTCGATAGTAGTACGATTAGAGATAAATACAGCAAGTAGATATTTTTCAACAATCTACTAATCATCCTTCTACATAATGTAAAATCAAAAATTAAATGCAGCGATAGCATCGATTAAATTCTTTTTAATAATTTATATATGTAATATTTAACGACATATCAGTAAAAATACAAGATCAAAATTATTATTTACTCCAAATAAAATTTTGATACTTGAAAGTATGTATTTTGGAAATTCTGTAAAAACGTTTATTTTTATCAAATATAACTTATCTAATTATGGCTAATGCAATAAAATAAAAATATGTGAAGAAAGTGTACAAAAAAAAATTCAACGGTACTTACTCAAGCTAATTAATCATTTATAAAAAAAAACTAATTTTCATTCTGTTTAATTTCTGAAATATTTGGAGGTATGCACTACCTATCAATTACCTTTTAGCTTTAAAAAACACTCACCTATAATAATTTCATTTATCAAATTTATATCTGTAATTTAAAAAATTTATAACATCGCTTATCAGCTTGAGAGAATAAAAATTAAAAAAAATCTAAAAAAGGAATCATAAGCTTTTGAATGTAAAAGCGAATTCTGATAAATTTTTTAGCAGTCATGTACAGGCTAAAACGAACAAGTTAATGAACCCGGAACATATTCATAATAGTGTTTCTTCGTGAGTAGCCAATTTATTTATTGTTTGAATAAAAAATGGGATGAATTTTAGCTATTCTGAAGGTATTTTTGATTAAAGAAAGGAATTGAATGGTTATATTGCATATTTCCAAGATCTCACTCATATTTTAGGATCTTTCAAATTCAAGATAAAACAAACTACAGTTTATAAGATCACCTGCTTTTCCGGAAACGCATAACATCTGCTCTCCTCGATAAAGCTCCAAAACGATAGTTAATAAAACCCATCTTGTTCGTAATCCATGATTCATCATCTGTTTGACAGAGGTAACTTATTGGTTGTGTCGATAAATACTCGCATTAAAATGAAGGAAGCAAAATAACAACAACAAAAAACTATGCATGGTTGAAAGAGCACTCTTGCAAGTAGTGAACCGTAACCAATCAGGAGAAAGGATAAATGAATAGCCGGAGAACTGAAGAGCTCAAAATCAAAAAGAATTCGTCTAAGGTCATACTTGAAAGGGATAATGCCAGACGAATAAAAGGATAATCAAGTAGGGATTTCTAAATCTTAATGGGGCACATCTTGAATTATTATTTAGGAATACAGGCATTTTTAGTTTCTGAATTTTGGATTATGAAATAAGGATAAGTAAATTTAGAAAATAAAGGATAAATGAATATTTTCATATACAGCTTAAGCATTTGTTTGAAATCTCTATTTTCTTAGGTGAAAGTATGTTATATTTTATATTATTTGTTTCAATTAATAAAAATAAACTAGATTTTTTCTTGCATAGTATTCTTCTCTTTTACAGTAGTTTACAAAAAAAATCTATCAAAAAATTATTGGCTGTTGTCAAAAAAAGATATGGGAAAGCCTGCAATAATCGTGAAATTATTTTGGAAAAGCCGATAAATAATTGTCATGATAGATACAATCGAACAGCTTAGTATCATGCATTAACTTTCTTCGTTTCTTTCTTTTGCTTTCCTTCGTCACATTTTTATTGAATTAAGAAATGTTTAAATAAAAAAAATAGAGAAACATCTGAAACTGCTTTTTACAAAATTGTGTACAATTTTTTTAAAGGCCTAAAAAACGCTTGAATTGTCCTAAATCAAAACGAAAGAAAACTTCTGACAATAATATTAAATATGGTGGTTTCTGACAGTGCTATTTAAAAAGAATTTATTATAACATTACACATAATAAATAAAAATCTAATTTTGAATAAGAAAAGAGGATGAAAATTCACAGGATAAAATATGTCTCAGTCAACCTGCAATGATAAGTTTCGGCACGCAACCAAAAATTAGATTAGATCGAGGCGGAAGATGGTGCATTCTCATAATAATAAAAATGTAATCCATCCTACATTCTCATTTACCCATCTCCCTTATTTTAGCATGTATATTGATTGTACGTGACTTGCAATCTTTAAGAGTCGTACCCTTATCTCAAATAGCCTGGAATGCTAAAAGCCACTTATGCAAACGATGTACCAAAGCATTAAACTCGTTCATAATAGCAGCATAATAATTAATCAATTTTTTTCTACTGTAATAGCAATCAGAAAACAGATTAAAAAAGAAATATGGAAGTTCCAAGGGAAATACGAGTGACCATATTTTTTATGATTATGATGATTCAAGACCATCTATTATTTTGATGGATATAGTTTTGAAATATCTTCTTGGAAAGGAGAAGAATGATAAGATTACATCAGAATTACACATTTCAAGTACTACTGGACAACTAGGGAAAAACAATGACTAAAAACTTTGATTTTCGTTTCTTGTAAAATTTATAAAATTGGACCCTCACTGTTGTTCTGTCGTGCCTATTATATAAAACATTATAATATATTAGGAGTCTACTATATTTTAATCACGCAATAATTTCGCCTTCTTTACTTTCTTAATTTGACCTTCATAATAGAGCTAAAAAAACTATTTTAACAGCAAATATATAAAAAATCAAGAAATAATTCGTACTGCAATTGTTCACTCTCCAATTAAATTTTTAAACATCGGCGGGAAGTGTTGGAATGTATTACTTGCTAGTAATTTTCGATGTTTTCCAATGTCGATAAACAGTTCCAAATTTCTGATGGTTATATGACTGAATAACATATGAAAGCAGCGTGAGTGTTTCCCTTGAAACTTTATCGTATACTTTCCAGGTAAGGTCTTATCTTTCACTCCCACGTAAAATTACGGAATTTGGGTAAGACCGGAAATGTCTCGCATGGCATTAGAGATAAATTAACAATAAATACGAATTATACATCTTTGGCGTCTTTCAAAAAATATCGCGTGAATATGTACTTTGAACTCTTTTTTTCGATCAATGAAGCCAAAATTTGATATGGGTTACAATTGCAGCCACAAAATTACCTTGAATTTCATTGATTTAAGTCATTCCAATTATAAGTTTTGAGTTTAAGAATGAACAGATCGACAGATAATCAATCCTTAAGGAGATTTGGTTTAAAATTTGATAAGAATCTATATTTTAGATACTAAACGTTAGTACCAAACTTTATCTTCCTAGCTCAGCATTTTGGAGTTGTCGAATTCACTTGTAACCGAATAGCCAAGTATACAATCTTCCTCGAAATGGCTTTCGTTCAAAATTTCATAAATATCTACAAATTCGGTCCTAAGTCCATACACCAAATTTCATCTTTCTAGCTCAAGCTGGTTTTGAGTTATCGTGTTCACAGACATAAGGCAGACAAAATGCTAAAAATCTGTTTTTTGAACTCAGGGGAGTTCTAAAATATGGAAATTTGTCATTATCAAAAGTTCGCATTTTTTGATGACTACAATACGTCATTTATACTTTGTATTTGAGAAAGTAAAAATTACTGAATATCAAAGCAAACTGAAAATCGTAACGTAACTGAATAATACATGAAATCTATGGAATGAGAAATAATTGTCACTTCAAATTTCCAAAATTTTAAGTGGAAATATCACTTGAAAAGTGATCAAAAAACGTGTTTGTTATCTTGATAATAATAAAACATATTAATTTGGCAATTTTTTGAATTAAATTAATAATTAAACAGCAATATTAGTTACCAACTAAATAGCAGCAATGTACGTATTTCAGAAAAATAATAAGATAATAAACACTTCATTGAATGTGGTTTAAATTTTGTTAGTTAGAATTTTGGAGAAAGCTGAAATTTATCAATGAATGAGACAAATATTATTCCAAAGTAAATTTTGTATTGCAAAATTCGCTGAACTATAACTGATTACACTTTTGAAAAAGAAATAGTTGTGAAAAGGTATATAAAAAATGAGGCAATATCACTTGCAATACAAATTCAGCCGAATCAAACGTAGAAGAAAATGAATTCTAACATAAGTATTGAAAATTAAAATTTCTTTTTTATATATAAAAATTTTATAATAATAATTTACAGAGAAAAAAAAGAATGAATTTTAAAAAATAAAATTCCATAATATTTAATACATTTAAGTCTTTTTTTTATAAGCATATTTCTTTTTACAAAGTAATTTTCTAATTTTGTTGTTCTAATAAAAAGGACTGAAATAGTTAGTTATCTTCTCGTATAGGAGGGATGATTTACTGAATATCAATTCACTTCTTTTTTACTAATCAAAAAAGTAATCAAAATTAAATAACCAATTTCAAGTATGGCATATTCAAGTTTATAATGTTATGTCAGTTTCTTATCTAAATATACCGTATTTTATTATAAATTTGATTGAAGAAAAGTAAATCAAAATTATTTATTTCATTTAAATTTTTCATATCAAGCAAATTTCTCCCCAAAGAACAATTAAATTGATTATATCTCCTAAAAATACGGGGATTGAATTTTGTTCTGCAAAGTTGGACGTAAAATCCTCATCATTCCCCTTTTCATATCAGAAAAACTAAACATTTTGCTGATGACTCGGTTAACAACAAATTAAAATGAAGATGCAATTTTAAAACATGCGTTACAAACAGGCATAAAATGACAACATTTTGAAGAAGAATCAGATGCCAATAAAATGAAATGAACATGCAATATTAAGATATGCAATGCACATAAGATTGCTTCTGTTAAACAGCTTTAATCTTAAAATACAATGGGAAAAAAACCCAACAAATTTTGTCATAAACAGGAAGAAAATGAAGTAATATCAAATTACGTGAAATTATTTGGCATGAGAGAAAAATATTGAATAATATTCATTATTTACCTTTTCATGTCGGGCGTTTTATTTCTGAATCAGTTGACTTCCTGAACAACACTGAGCTGCTTTCCGGCCGAAGGTAAGTTCCAATACTGTTCCAAGTATCCGAATCGGCAAGCGATGATGCTTGCCCAAGAGTCTTTCCCGCCGTTCTGCTCAAACAGGCAGCCCGCTTCAGGTGCACGATCCGACGGCCCCGCAGGCTTTGACCGAGTTGAGGATCTCAAGTTCGAGCAGCTTAAGCCGGATGCTTTAGAGAAATAAACAAGAAGCCAACTCTTTCCTAGGCCAATGTCAAGAGTAAGGTCACTGGCGACAATCCCGTGGATCGAGTGAACGGCGTTTCCTCCAATTAAACTCGAATCGCTAACGGAATATATAAGTAGACTTAGCTGACACATTTTTAAAATCAGAGTAGAGAGAAAAAAAAACCGGGCAATGGATACTGGGAAGACAAAGATCAAGAACATGAGGTTGGGCAAGAAACGGATACAAAGAAAAAAAAATTATACAATTGGTTCCCAAAGCTTATTCGTGATTTTGAATGATCTGATTTTTTTTTTAGTTCCTTTTGGATCACTTTATTTCTCCAGAGATCAGTTATTGGTTGGTTATTTAGTATTAATATGTGATTGGTTGATTATTTATACTGCGACATGAATTTTATAAAAGTAAAACTAATTAAAGATCTAGGAGAGGAGAGGACTTATGCAATTAGGAATCACGGCTCTTTTTTTTAATTTTTGATGGGTCACTTCGTTTCTCCAAAGATTTTTTTATAATCGACTTCGTAAGAATTTACATCCTTCTTAAATATAAGAAATAAAATCCTCACTAGTTTATTTATGGTTGGTATTTTTTCTTTCTAAAATACCATGCATGCTAAAGTAATTGAATAAATATAAATGGCATCGTCTTTCTGAAAAAAAAATCCTATTTTTTAAATCTATTACCCAGTTTTAAATGTTAAAAAATTTCAAAGTCAAATACTAGGTAATTTTGTATTATTATTTGTACTTAAAAAAGTATTATTATTCTTTAACTTTTCCATCTACTGTTTGTCCAAATATCAAAAAATGATAGGGTTAGATATACCTCTTCATTAAAAATAATACTTATTTTTAATAATGCTTATTTATATGCCTTTATTAAAAATGATACTTATTTTAAATGAAATATTAAAAATATTACTTATTTTTTGTATTTTAAAGACTGGCTGGCCATGATCAGTTTTCTCACTCTAAATGAAATAAGGAAATAAAATTAAAAGAGTAATATGATGATATTTGATTTATTTTATTCAAAAACAGAATTGCTCTTAATATTTTTTGAAACACTCACTTTAAATAATGTTGTATTTTCAATCAAAGTTTCATAAAGAATAGGGACTAATCAGTGTACCAAATCAAAGCTATTAAATATGGATCTATTTCGTGGTGGTATGAAATTATAAAATTGCCTTCATGTAGTTGAAAGCGTGATATTAGTTAGTTATTTTATATGCCCGCTTTAAATAAATTTAATAATGCGAAATTTGTATGTATTCAATGAATGTTTTAAATGTTGTGTGGGCTCTTAGTTAAATCAAATCAACAACACATTCCTAAAACAGTGATGTAATTAGATTCTAACGAAAACTGAATAGTTAAGAGCTTAACCTAAGAAATCCATAAATTAAACATAGTAATTATATTCAAAGAACATTCCATTTTTATAGGGATATGAAAGCATTGTTTTCTGAGCAGGTATTAAGAAGAATATTGTTTTCAAAGAAAAGGGAACGCTTTTTTTAATTCGAATTTTCTGAAAACAGTGCAAGTTCAAACAAAAGAACAGTCTTTCTCAATATTTCACATTAAAGTGTCTTTGAACACGGTTCAAAATTAGTAAGTTTCTTACCAAAGATTCTTGAGATACTTCAAAGTTATTCTTTAAATTAAAAAATCAAGAAATCAAGTCTAATCATATAAAAATACTTACATCTATACAAGCTTGATTGAACTGAAACACTTGACGGCAAATAATTAAGAAAATTATCTACTAAATGTGCCAAAGCAAATGAGTTTCCCTGAATGGTGGAAATATAAAACATCAGCTAGAAATAGCTGAATTTTCGGGTAAAATAGTTGGTCGGGTTTAAAAAACTGGAGCAGCAATTCAAAATATCCGAAAATATAGCCGCATCAAAAACGAGTAAGAAGAAATTCTGTGCGCACGTGATCCCATCTACACGTGACAAAGGAATCTTACGTTAAACAGCAACGGAAAATCGCTTTGTCGGACAGATTACGTTAGAAAAGAAAACGGAAACATCACACTGAGAGAAACGTGTTCACCTACTAGCAAAAAAATTGAGTTGAGCTTACAGTAAGTTATGTATAAAACTGTAGTTGTAAATGTGTTCCAAACAAACAAGACTTAATTGGGCCAAAAATGTCATGGTGTGGGACGCAGAAAAGAAAACAATTGCTTTCGGACGAAAACAAATCTGAAGAACCCTGATCGAAATGAGTACGACTGGCCCGATTTGTGAAAGGGTCTGGTTGCAATTTCAATGATAAATGTGAGGTGAGTTAGTTGTTATGGATAGGATTTTTCGGTGAGGGAAAAAGTGACCTGGTTAGTGTATCCGGCCAGTTAAGTTTTTTAAACAATGTAGAGCGTGTTTACGAACACTTCATGTTGTTTGATCTTTTTTGTATGAATGTATAAAACTGATTTAAGACTTCATAGAGAAAAAAAAGTTTTGCTTAGATTTAGTAGAGGCCACATTTAAATGATGTTACCTTTAGTCGAGATATGATCATAAATTAGACAGCAGTCGCTACTATGGGTAAACTGGAGACAAAATTCTCCTCGAATTTTCGTTAACAATAAGCAAACTCTTGGAATCGTATAAAAAAGAGAAGAAAAAAAGGGAGAGGGACGTAGATCTTGTTATTATCATGTGCGTTCCACTTCTGTTCAGAAAATTACCGAGCAGATGCATTAATAGAATCCAATGTATTCTTTATTTTGATAGAGAAAGCTTTCATGAGAAACATCAATTATGAAAAAAATGATGTGCCCAGTATTAATAAACATGAACATAAGATTAAAAATCGAAGACTTCTTTTTTTGCAGTTTTTAATACCATGATATTAAAAATGAAAAAAGCATTATATTATTTTGTGCATTCATGGTAGTTAGAATGTACCTATGTTCTGACTTCTTTGTTATTTTATTTACTCTATATATCTCTTCTCTAATAATGACCCAATAGCCAATTTCTAAACCAATAATAATAAGTATATACTTACAAGTAAAAAAATTTCTCTAAATTACGCAAAGTTCTATATTTCATGTTTGACTCAATGTATACACTTCTGAAGAAATACGATATCTAAATTTTTATACACCTCCCCAACCCAATCCTATTAGTCATATTTAACGAAATATTCCTAACGCACTAATACTTTTAGTAAAAAAAATTACAATTCTATGAATGAAATTGACCGAAATATGACACTTTGAATATGAATATTTTAGACCATTTCAATTGTCTAAAATAATGAAATCCACAGCTTAAAAACTCGGCGAATTCTTGCTGCAGGAGACCTGAACTTTTTTTGCTTAAAATTCTAGCGTATCAAGAATAACTTACTCACTATGCATAATAGGACCGAGGGACTGT
Organism: Argiope argentata; assembly: GCA_026289955.1. Classification (NCBI taxonomy): domain Eukaryota; kingdom Metazoa; phylum Arthropoda; class Arachnida; order Araneae; family Araneidae; genus Argiope; species Argiope argentata. The sequence continues at coordinate 2,765,852 of JAOUZG010022948.1, forward strand.
ATAAAAATTTTAACATCTTAATTCTTTTAGAAGTTTAATCATTGACTCAAATAATTTATTTTTTTCAGCTGTTTAAAGTCTTTTGCATACAAGAAGTGTTTAGAAAGTAACTATTGGATCACGTTTAGAGTTAACACCTAACTTGATTACATACAGAATTACGTGAAAATATATATTGTTTAAAATGAATACAAATATGAATAATTGAATCATAACTCATTGATACAGCTACGAGACATGTCTCATCTACAGTTATTAATATATTAAATACGATATAATATATATTATTTATTCTTTTATATCATCTAAAATTACAAATATTTCTAATTCTGGATCATCTGCTAATATTTTCTAATTTCGGATTCACCTGCTACGGATTGACTCACTTCACATTGCGTGTTACCTCTTCCGTTTGACATGAGCACGTGAATCTTCTTCTCTCAATCCGATTATAGATCCTTATTTTATCACTCACTGAATCCCGACAGAGCTATAATTTTTTTTGTATATTTGTGAATAAATTTCCAGAACAATGTGTTAGCGAGTGTAACCCACAGGCCTACTGTCTTATACATGAGATAAAGCCTTTATAAATAAGTAAATAATCGTTTATAAGATCATTCAAAGAGCTGATGCAAAACTACGCGAAAATATATAATCAAAATATCAAAAAACAACTTTAATTATTAGATATTTAATATTATTAATTCAAATTTATTTGAAAATAATAATTTGAAAGTTTTTTAAGTAATTTTCAAATTACGTTACTGCATACATTGAAAGAAATTAGATATTTTTCATACAAGCAAAAAAAATCATAACTTTATCGCCTACCTTGAGTACAAATTATACATTTCACATTTTATTCGAATTAAATGGATGTAGGTAGATGCTTAGTTAAAAAATATTTAATTGTTGCCAAATTTACTTGTTATCTGGGAGAATTAAATATGGCAATATGAATAGAATTAAGATCATAAAATATTTTAACTTTTTCGTATACGAAGTATGAAGAAAATATTGTAATCTTCTAGAAATTCAAACTCGAAATTTTGTCGAATCTCCACCTTTTAGAAACTTCTGAGCTCAATAAACATATTTTTGGCATTTTGCTGGTCTGTCTACTTGTGAATACAACTCAAAAACGCTTTGAACTAGATGGATGAAATTCTGTATATAAATTTATGACCAAATTCGTATTACTTTCACAGAAAGTCTGCCTGTCTGGTTGTTCGAATATAGGCGAATGGATAACTACAAAATAAAAAGAGATAAATTGATAACATTTGGTATATAGATTTAATATTTAAGCATAAATTAGTATAAATCCATATCAAATTTGTAATTAAATCTCTCACTCGGTTGACCGTCTGTCGGTCTGTACTTTTGCATGCATGTAAAAGCGATAACCCATGATCTCAAGGATTTAAATCAATGAAATTCAATATGTGATTTTGAGATTACTTCTGTAATTCGATCTCAAATTTTAATTTCAATCAGTGGGCAGAAAGACGTTAAAAATGGCAATTACGGAAATAAAATCAGTAAAATTTCGAAATTCACGTCATATATTTCTTAACTATTATTCGCCAATACCGTACAAGGTCCGTAGTTTAATGCGGAGGGTGGAAGGTAAGAGTTTCATTGGAGAGAATGCGAGAAAATTTTGGGGAGTTCACTTCCTCTAGTTTCAATAGAGTTTTGACAAAAAAAAGTTCAAAACTTTTAAATCATCGTAAGGTCTTTAAAGAAAGGTGAATAACTTGCTTAAAATCTTCTTCATCATCCCTGAACTCAGAGCTAGACAATTTCTCTATTGTTAATTCTTCAGCTGTGAATAATACCATAGTCATAATTTTAAAAATATCAAAAAACATTAATAATTATGTATCTGAAAATTTTTGATAAAATTCCCTTAGTTATCTTATAAAATGTTTTTCAGTTCTTAAATTTATGTTCTTTTCTAACTATTTAATGAGGCAGTATCTTTTTGAAAGATTGGAAAGTTATATAAAAAAAGAAGAGTTTTAAATTAAGTTTCTTAAAAAAAACAATACATTTATCTAAAACTTACAGAACTGTTAATTTTGAGGTAAATATGTAATTATTTGTGAATTATATACCAAAGCAGTAATTTCAACAAAATTGAAATAAATTCTTCGTCTGACTTTTGAGGCAATACATATTATTGATGAAAACAAAGCTTTTTAAACAACTATTTCATATTGCAGCTAATCTTTTAATTAAAAAGAATGGGACTTGTTTCACTCGTCAATGTAGACAAGCCATCATATGATCGATAATTTTAAGTTGCAGGATCAATAAAAATTTAAATAACTAAGTTGCATATATCATGGATAGCTTATGTTATTAAAATCCTAATTTTAAAGCAGCAAGAGTTATTAGAAAGGTTCCCGAATATTTTGCGCCATAAGCAGATGAAAAAAAAGGTCAAATATTCATTCTAAAAATTTCTACACATACCAACGTGAAAATGTTTGCTCATGGATGATAGATTTACTTGAAGCATGATTAAACGTGCTAACCTCTCTTTTTAAAGTCGCACCTGTCGCCAAAAACACCTTTGTGTGCATCTCTTTCTATTTTTATTATACTTTTATACATTTTCTTCTTTATATATAATAAAACTTTGATAAAAATTATCGTTTTTCATAACAAAATATTTTTTCATCTTTTTAATATAACACTTTTATTAAAGATTATTATCTAAAATTTCAAAGAAATTCCTACTAAAATGTTCACGTTATATACGTAGCGAGCCACTTTTCTTCGCCAAATGTAAAATTCTCTATAACAAACAATACTGGTTTTTAGGATTTCGATACGCGTAATTAAAAAATTTCTGTATTCCATTAAATCACGCGGTTTTGAACAATGTTTCACCCTAATTTTTTCGAAATTCTTTTAATCTTAACCTCTTTTGTTAAAAGAAAAATTGAAACTAAATGTTTGGTCACATAATTTGATAATATATCTAGGAAAACATTGAAATCTCCGTCGCCATAGATAGGAGAAGTAATCACAGCTAGAATATTCGTAAAGAAACAAATTCTAAATTCTAATTTAGTCTTTCTTCTAGATCCGTGAGGTACAGAATGAAAGATAGGAAAAACCCATTAAAGACCAACAAAAAAAAGAATATTTACTTCTGTTGAGTTTAATTCGGTTATTTCAAAGACAAACACTGTTAGACTGGTTATGGAAGCATAACTGAAAGCTAGGTTCATTATTATAAGCTCCAGTTTTTTCTTCTGAAGAAATGAACAATCAAACAAATAAGACTAACAATTAAGATAAGATGATCACAGTGTACAAGAAAACATCTTATGATGCGTTAAACAATTTAGCAAGCAATGTAAATGTAATAACTGATTACGATCTTTAATTGTTTTATACAAATGACTATCTATACTTAGACTACAAAAGATGTATATCATCCTTTGCTAAAAACAGACCTGATCAGCAACGGATGTCTGAGAGAAAAAGAAAATAAAGCATTAATTTGCATTTTTAAAGAAGCGTAATTTTATTCTTAAAAAAGTGCTGTGTAAAAGAATAAATATAACAGTTGAATAAATATTTTCTTCTTTGCACTTGGCTTGTCTTCTCTGCTACATTTTGGATACATCAGGAATTTCTATTAAAGTTAAACCAAACTTAACAGCAGTAATTTTGGATACCTCAGCAGAATTAATTCGCTTCAAAATTTAATGTCAATGCTCGCACAGGTAACCATTTCCAAATACTGAAAGGTGTCTTTCCGAGTGTTTCCAAAATTAGCTGACAATTGTTTTGTATTCTCTTAAAGAACATAATTGCAATTCAAAAAATGCGGTTTCTAGTTGTGATACGCAGTGAATGTGATCGAAAGAAAACCTGCTTAAAAAAACTTTCACAAATCTGTTGGAGATAATTGTTGGCGGAGGTCACATTGTTCTTTGTACTTGCTTCTGTTGCTTCAAACTGGTTTTGTTGATTGAATTAAAGTTAACAGACATTCTAGATTAGTCAATAAGTCCCGAATTTTAATTATACATAGCAAATTTTCATTGTTTTAAAATACCGCAAAGTAATCATAATTAAAATTTTATTTTTAATTTTTAATTTTTTGCCAAACAGAAATATTCTCCTTTATAATTTTTGAAATACAATTTAGAATAAGGTCCTCTCTCTCTCTCTTCGTGTGTGAGTGTGTGTTACAGGTATTCAACTCACTGTAAATCTAAAACAAAGAATTATTCAAAAAAGTGCTGTAAAATATTCAATAAAAAAATTTTAGTGAACTTTTTTTTTATTTCAATGGTTTTCTAATTACTAAGTCTTATCTTTATTCTTATTTTGTCTTTAGTTTATAATTCATAATTCTAAGTAATATGGAATCTTGAAATCAATTTTTCCCTCAAATTTCTGCCGGGCGACGCATTTAACTAACAATTAAGTATTAAAATATTAAAATAATATATTGTCAGTGAGAAAACACATGACTGTGTAAAATTTCAAAATCTAGCAAGTAAAACGGCGAGTGAAAAATCATTTTACAAAAGATTAAACAAGTCGAGTTAAGTTAAATCGTTAAAAAACTAATTTAACAGTTTAAATCTTTTGGTAAATATGTAGGAAAGGAAGATGTACAGATTTTGACATCTGGCTAGGAATATTTACACCTAAACAAATTCCTTCGTCATGCTATTAACCCTTTACCTATCACATCATAGAATTCTATTTACTTGAAAATTATTACGCTTTATTACGTTTATTTTTTCATATAATTTACACTTTTTCCATTGAAACTTCTTTTGACTGCAGGTGAGTATCGGCTTATTTCTGTAAATCTTGTGTTACATTTGTTGGCACTTAAGAAAAGTTACTTTTTACTTGTAAAATAGCTTAACAAAATTATATGAAAAAATTACCATTTTGATTCAAATAAAACACACACATTTGTGTGGCCTTATCAAATGTATATTTATCTAAGCAATGCAGAAAAAAATCAACATTATATCAAACCTGAAAATAGTTTTTTTTTTATTTGACTTGCTAATATTAACGCTATGGAGAGAAAAATGACAGAGTGTCAAATGGAACATTTTTAATTTACCTCCAATATACAAATTAATGTTCTGAACTAATTCAAGTGTAACAAAAAAGTATTTAAAAACAACTTTTAAATAATCCGAAGTTTTTATCTACGTAATACTAAGCGAATTGTTTCTTCACCTGCAGTAAGCGTTTGTTTTTTAATATGATTCACCCAGGAAACTTTTTAATAAACACGATCCAGATATTTCAAAACTTTTCATATGCTTATCGTCAGAAAGGAAACTGTTAAAGAGGATAGAAAATATAATATTGATGAAAAGAGCAAATGTAATGCTTGTGTTAAAAATTTGAAAGAATGCAATAATTTTTTTAATGAACTGTGTTTGAAATAATCACGGCTTTAACAATTCAATATCTGAAATGCAATGAAGTGGAGCCTTCTAAAAAATAACGAAAATAATAATTTTTATTAAACTTATAGTATTAAATTTAATTTAAAAAATTTCTCGGGATTATTTTTTTCCCGTCTCAACTTTAATAGAATCAATGCACATGACGTCACGGTCACATAACATGCAATGGAGTTGCTATTCTAAAACTTGACCACGCATCTGATATATATTCGAGGGAGGGTGAATTGATTCCATTCGAATCATATTAAAACCTGTATGATTTAAATAATAAAACGATGTTTCTATATTTTTCCGGCTATTTATTTATCGAAACTATTTGCATTATTATTTTGAAAGTCTACAACAACGTTATCACCTTCATTATGTAATTCGACCTACTTACTATAACTTCTGTAAGTGGCCAAATGAATAAAATGACCAGTTTCTAGCAGGAACTTATGTAAATAGTATCACTTATATGGAGTCCAATCTTCCTCTACAGCAGAGAACCCGAATATAAATTTAAATTTATTCTCCAAAGGCCCCTTTTTATTTAATTCTCTGTAACTAATTAAATCCAATGTTGTAAATTTTAGTTCTCAAATGATAAAACTCCTAATCTTTTCTTTTAATTCATATTTTAAAATATTTTGATAATTATGTTAGAAATTCATTTTTATGTGATCATGTAAATTAAATCGTCTATCACAGGCATATATATATATATATATATAT
>JAOUZG010022948.1:2772439-2795149 GCA_026289955.1 Argiope argentata
ATATATATAAACAGCTACGACATCTCAAGAAACAATTACGACATAAACATCAACTAAGGCATTTAAATTAAGAAAACTGGAAATCCTTTAATGGCAACCATATAATATCAGTCAATATAGCATATGTACAATTTTAACTCCTTTAGTCTTTCTATACACTCGCTGTTAGGCTTCAAGTTATATGGAAGTCATAGAATATCTCATAAAATATTACTTAAGCTGATAGTTCAGATGTGATCTCTGGAAACAGTATGGTAACAAATATGCTAAATCACTCTTTCATTATGCAATCAAATTATAATCACAAGAATTTAAATCTGGGAAATATGAAAATCTGTATAGCAATTCCTAGCAACGGCCAGTAAACTAATCGGTAAAAAGTTGCAACTGAATTGTTCTTAGAGTGACAGATTGCAATCTAAACTAATAGAACTGGTGTTGTTTCGGTTATACTATCACTTTCATACCTCTGGGAACAAGTTATACACAACGACAGCGACTGCTTTGAAGGTCTAGAAACATTTTAAGCTAGTAGCAGAGTTGTATCGAGTGTAATCATATACCCTATTAAATTTCCTATTAATACCGTATTATTATGCCACTATTAAATTTCCAACATCAGCAAACTTTCATTACAATAAATAATGAAATGCTACTCGTTGCTAAATTATTAAGAACGAAATAAAAATATACTTATTAAATGCAGAAAACTAATTTTTATATTTACTTTCAAAGATTCGTGATAATCAGTATCACCCGCTTCATTCTGAATAGACATTTTCAGTTTATTGAAATAATTTAGTTCCATAGTATTGTAATCTCAAATAACTTATTTCTGAATCTCATCTATAAGAAGAAGAAAAAATAACAAATGAAAAATGTCAAACCTGTCCATATAATGCTCAAAAAATTATTTAATTATCTTAAAGCCTTTTCCCGAGGAAAATTAACAATGTAAGTTAAAGTTTATTTAAAATATGTAAGTTAAATGTTATCGAATTGAGGATGCATTGCGCCTTACAATTCTTTATCACCACCATAATAAATCATCATTATGCAGAATAAAAATGCATCTAAGCAATAACGAAGGGAAATAAAACAGCTGCCTTTGAAATTCACTTAACAGATGTTTCTACAACTTTGCTTTCGAATGAAAATACATAAACATTTACATAAATTTTTTCCCTTCTAGTATATATGTGAGATAATCAGTTTATTTTCAGACGATTTAATGAAAGAGCGCGAAAAAGGAACCGAATTCAAAGCTTTGTTTATTGGATTAGAAAAAAATAACAACTGCAGCCTGTTGGAGGCCTTCAAAATTATAGCCCATGTTGCACATTGGGATTTATGATTAAGAATATTTTAAAATTGCTTTAATACATAATATATCTTATTCTTATAAATTAAATTAAGATATTATGATCATTATAACGTTTTTCTTTAAGAATAAATAATTTAAGTCTTAATTAACAATTAAACCGATTTAAATTTAGTAATTTGGAAATATATCTAAATTTACATGCGTCCCATTTGCTCAGAATCAGCGCGATTTTTCATTCCAAAAAAGAGAGATGATAGGTGTCTTATTATAAATATTATTCAGGATATTAAACTAATTAAGTAAGTGTTATATTACCAGAACATTTAAAAAAAGTTATAAGATTCGAAAAATAAAAATCTTTAATAATAAATGCTCAAAAAGATTTAAATACGAGTTTTGAAGAAAAGAGAGATACAGAAATATCGGTGTATAAATTCACAACAGTAAAATCGAAGGATTTTTATTATTAATTCTTGCAATCTTTTTCAGACATTCCTTCTATAATTTCAATAAGGGCCATTTTTTCTGTTGCCTTTTTAATTAAAAAAAAACATTTACATAAACATTGTTTTAAATTTGTAAAAAGGAAATTCTTTCACCAAATTTATACTTATTTCTTTTTGTACAAGATTTTTTTAATTCGCCCACACTTGTGTATTTTCTGTGATAATATCCTATCTATATTTTCAGAATTTATTTATCAGCTAATCCATTCTTCTAGCTAAATTTTAATTCCATTCTAACGATGATATTTCGGAAAAATTAAATAACATAGATTTTTTTTCCTGTTATGGGTATAAATATTTTTCACTATAATAGATTTCAAAACTGCATAATAGTTTATAATAAATTAATAATAAAATAAAAAAGAAAACGAATAAAATTAAAAATTATGCGTTTTACCTTACTAATAAAAGTGCTTTAAAGGGTTTTTTATTAACTTTATTTATATAAACAGCACTTGTCCCAAGACATAAAAGTCCGGAAGTATTGTACGATCAAATATCAATTAAACTGAAGATTATGATACTCATATTTTTGTTCATCCTGATACTTCTATAAACTTTTCCCCAGCTGCTTAAAAAAGAAGCCTCCTTTTACTTTTATGAATCGTTAATGATTAATTATAAACTCATCATCCATATTTGAGAATATCATGAAACCTTAAATAATAAGTTAAAGAATAATAATGAGTTTGCATAAATCATGGACGTTAATATTTTCAATGCTGTTACTCCATAATAAGTTATATTAACAGTCTCAATAGGATGCTAATTGCTTTGTGTCCCTAAACATTCTCACTACCATATGCAAGATACTGGTTGTTAACTGTTTCGATCAGGATGTCGGGTATGGGTTATCTCATAAAAGCATCACTAATCATTTTCCTTACCATAACTACAAGTCATGACATCTGCAGTGTATTTAGGGTTAAATGTAATATAATATGACTGAATCAAATTTGTTTTACAAGCTATGAATTCTGCCATGACAAATCTGTTACATTTTCAGCATTATTATGTATTACAATACTATTATTGGAAAAAATAGCCGATTAAAGGGATGAAACATCGAGGTTTTTCGAAATTTGTATTTTGATATAGGAAATTAATCATTTCAGTGTTCCATCAGTGTAAATTAATTATAGAGCAAAGATATGTTTGTTTCGACAAACATACATCAACATGTTTATGTATCCTTAGGAATTTCCATACAAGAAATTTCATCCAGAAAAGAAGCTCATAGCAGCGGAAGGTTTGCAAGATATTTCCACTGTTCAAAAGGATTTTTACTTTTGAACCAAAAATAGGATTATAAAATTGAAAGTATTCAAAATTAGGGCAATAAAACCAGAAAAATTAGTAACAATTGTAAACAATCGGGCCGATTTTATTTAAGCTGTATCCAGTAACTCTATAAAACTTCTTAATAAAAGAATGAATCATCATCTCATACATCCGCAATATTATCTATAAACAGCAACGAAACCACTAGTAACGAATTTGTGAAAATATATTATAAAATTTAAAAAAAGAATAAATGCATAAACAAGAATTTCTTAAGTGAATTATTTTTTTAATATGTGGTTGTTGTTACTTATGGCACTTGCCATATTGGACAAACCTCCGGCTGATACAGCAGCAGATTTAAGCCGAAAGAAGCGGCTTTTTGCTTTTGAAGTAGCGCTAACTAGGGCCAAGAGTACAACTTAGCTACACATTTACCACATTCGCTTGCACAACCCCTTTTTACAGGGGGCGCATTCACACATCTCACAGATAGCACTCAGATGAACAGCCATGCCTGAACCGGGACTCCATGAACACGACGAAGACGCGCTTCATCTGCGCCAGAAAGCCGGCATTTTTGTATTATACATTGCTTATTTATTTGAGTCATTATTTATATTAAACGCTTTTAAAAAAACAAGTACAAAACAATCCTTAATATATGATTTGTAAATGACTTCTTACACTTCGAGATTTTTATATCAAATTATCGTTAATAAATGTTTAAGCTTTAACAATTTAAAATTAAATTAAGTTATTAACAGTAATGGAATTAGCATAAGGAATGATGGAAATTTAATTTAAATGGAAAATCTTCTGCATAATATTCAGTTGACAGATGTTACAGATAAGTCACAAAATTATACACCTACTTTAACTTTAAAAAGAAAATGAATGATAAAGATTTTAAAAATAGGAATTTTTTTAAATGATGGAAGTTTGGAAAGATATTTTTATTTAGTAATAATGAGATATTATAAGTTGGTAACACAAATTTTTTTACTTAATTATAATTTTTTATTCGCTTTCAGATTTATTGTCCGCACAAAACACGTTTTGCTTTTTGTAATATAATGTTTATATATATTTTTGAAACATAATCTTGTTTTTAAAGATTAAAACTTTATATCTAAAGTAGAATTTACAAATTGGGAGACAACTTGTAGCCAACTTGTAGACTGCCTTAATTCTACCAAGACTTTAAAGGATCTCAGGTTTTATTTTTTAACTAGTCAATAAAAAGGAGGCGAAATTTTTTCTTTGAAAAAACAAGCATTTTTAAGTCTTTTCCATTTGGATACAAGTTTCATAAATGTAAAAGAAAGGAATTTTAAGTATAGTAAACTTTTATGACAGTTATCAACTACTTTTGCAAGAAGTTACAAAACATAACTTTGTTAAAAATGTATGAAATTTTTAAATTTATAATTTATGCTTTTCTGAAATCTTAATAACTGCCCCTAATTCAAGCTCGTTAATCGTTAAAAAATAAATTCTGTATTAACAAATTCACATTAATGCATTCAAAATTGTCAGAAGTCCCGTTTGGAAAAAGATTGTGCTTGACGGATTCAGACAAGCTCCTGAGTAGCGTCAACTTTGGTTAATATACCATAGTTCGTTCTTTCATCAAATCTGTAATAATCTGTTCATGGTTCAATTAAGACATGAATTTACTAAATTTTTATGGCTTACTTTTCAGGCTCCATTGAATTTTCTTTCCCATCAGCATGAAAATTACCGTACGAATTACGCTTCAAATCTTTCAACTTCGATTGATTTTGAACTAATTCAGAAATTCATCAGAAAGTACCATCTCCAATTATTTGTAAATATACCATAAAATATTTCAACATGTATGTAAATTATTATAATTGCTAAAATTGTTTTTCAATTCATTACCAAAAATTTGAATAAAACTATTAGTCAACGATATTGATTTTACTGTATGTAAATAACTCTAGAAATATTAAAAGCAAATTTTGTGTAATATTACCTTTTTATATAAATTATTGTTTTCAGAAACTTAATTATGCATTATTCATTGCAAAAGTATTTGATCAAACTTGCAGTGTGTAAACGAACTGCAGATGTTTTAGTAGCACATTTGATATTGTGATTCCCACCCGTGATCCATATTATCTATCTAATAGATGAATCCGCCTTTACTATTTCTTAATTATAATAGAGAAGAGGCAATATAATCAGATAGTAAGTGTTAATATGATAATTAATCATATTAATCACAGGCGAGTCATGTGGCAATCAATTTGTTCTTTTTGTTGTCATAATCCAGGTTCAATTGAATCATTTAGAAAAATTAGGATTGATTCCTATGGGTAACACACACACACACACACACTTCTCAAATTATAGTTACTGCGTTGTAACTACAATAAGTGATTACTCGGAAAATTTGTCTTTGTTTTAAAGCATTACAGTTATAATACCTTTGAATATCATATAACTTAACAGAGTTTTCAGAGAACAGGAAATATATTGCAATGAATAAATACAAATACATGTGTATATATGTATATCATCAAATGTATATGTTTTTGATAAAATTTTTAAAAAATGATTGCAAAATTTTTAAAATGGAGGTTATTCTTATCTCAAAAACTGGCTAGTAATTTTATTGTGGCATTACAGAATAAACGAATAATCATCCCAAAAACTGGCTAGTAATTTTATGGTGGCATTACAGAATAAACGCATAATCAAGGATTATAAAAAGGAGCACACCAGTTTTTTTAATGAATGTTTGATACGTTTACTAAAAACAAGAATCAAGGAACGCTATAGCCTTCCCCCTCCCCTTCCTTTAACGCAATCTATATTGTAACTCAAGATGGTAATGCAAAATTTTTGAGCTGATGTTGAAATAATCATTAGATGAAAACTCGAAAAGAAAGTGCATGCGCTATTTTGCTGATAGCACTACGAAAAGAAAACCATAGAATTTTCGATTTATTTGTTGTTTCAAAATGCCACCGATTTTTGTTTAAAGCTAAATGATGATTGGGTGCCCCGAAGAGAAAGCGTAACACCTGCCTCAGTTCAGCAACTTCTTTGTGTCGTCATTTAAGAGAGAATCTTCTGTATTGAACAAAAAACAGGAAATGCGAGACTGCAGCTGTAATATAATGAGTAAGGATACCGTGGATATTTAGGTTACAAATATAACAACTGCTTGTATGTTCAAAAATAAGATCTAAGGAGCATCTAAAAGCACCTTAGTGCTATGAAAAAATGCGAGGTTGCTATTGCATAAAATTAATACCTGAACTACATTACAAAATGTATTTTAATTCTTTGAATTTTTTTGTGTTATTAAAGAATGAAAAGTGTTTTTAAAACAGCTTAAGTTCATGAGAAAAAAATTGAACATACGGTGAATCCCGAAGTGTGCGCCGTGACTCTATTGATCATTTCGCATGGATTCAAGACTCTCTAAATGTCACCGCTCTATCTGCATTTATTGCTGTAGAAGATGATATGCTTGAATTGTATCGTAGCAATTCATTAAAGCAAAATTTTTCAGCGTGGAATCAATTAATTCGGTCATCAGTAAAAGATGAATACTTACATCTAAGCGCGAGTCTAAGTCGAGAGAGTTTTTATTTTGTTTACAACTTCCAGTTTTGGGTTCCTATCATAAAAGATAGCTGGGTCTAATTTAATCAAATGATTTTTAAAAAATGTATAGTGGTTTACAAGCTCAGCCATCCACCTGATAAATTATATTCAATAAAATTCGTTCAATAAATATTTATAATACTCAAAATGTACTTTATTTATTTTTATCAAAGCTATTCAAAAATTAGTGACTACTATTTTGGGAAAAGTACTGAAGTGCTTTTTTGGTGCTATACATAATGCGTCTTGAAAAATTCGAATTGATCAAAGGCACCGAGGATCAAACGAATTTCAAAACACTGGAATACATTATAGTAAAAATATTATGAATTATAAGAAAAAAGAGTTTTTGCTGAATTAAAACTTGCATGGGTAATAAAACATATGGTAATTTTATAAAATTTAAATCTGAATGGTTCATAAAAAGTTTTAGCTATCTATGTGTATATTTTCGATGTTATCAGTAATTTTGCTTAATCGAGTTTTTTCAGTAATGTGAAAGAAATTCAATATTTGTTGGGAATAAATACTTTTTGCATATGAATGAAACAAAACATTAAATACTTAATTGATAATAATATGATAACTGTAGAAATCTTTTTACATTCCCTTACCATAGGAACTGACGTTAAAAATTGCTTAAATTTATTCAAAATTAACAAATATTATTTTGTTATAATCTATAAAGGCATTTCGATTTCAGTTAATAGTAAATGTATTAGAGTCAAAAAATTTATGCGAAAATATATTACAATTTAGGTAAAGATCGTTTAATAAAAATTCATTTCGAGTAAATGTAGCACAACTATTTCCATTTTATTAATATAATTCCGTTTTGCATTATTAAAAAAGATATATTACAAATTTTACATGAAATTGTTTTAAAATGTCAGTACCACAACATGTTCCAATATGAAATTGTTAGTACTATAACGAGAAACGTTTCCCTGTCAAGAAGTGCCGAGAAAAAGTTTCCTGGGGAAAAAATATGTCATAAAATTGCCCCTTTCCTTTATAATAATAATGCATTAAATAATGAAAACGTACTTAACCTTCTTCTAAACGAATAATTTGCACACCATTTGCTAGATCCATTTAACGAGTTCAAAAATGCTATGCAAATCAGTCGAAGTTAATGATGAATACTCAATAAGTTATTCGCTACTTTTTTCAATTAACAAAGTGGTAGAATTATATGTAGGCTAGTAACCAAGATCCAGATTCAGCCAGATTTAATAATAATTATAATAACTATAATGAGGGGGAAGGGGCATCTTCCCTGGAGGATTTTACGCGAGAAACTAACCCATGCCTGGCAGACACAAGGGAAAAAAACCAACCATGATAGAAAAGTCGTTCTTGATTAGTCTATTTCATAAGGTTCAAGGTAAAGTTCAGATATTGCTTTTAGCAATATTCTGCGATCAATGCACTGAAAAAGAAATAATTATTCTTTTGGATCAGGAATATAGGTAAAAATATTTCAGGGTTTTTATTTTTTTCTCTAAATGTATGTAAAAGCATTAGAAAAATGTAAGTTCCGTTTTCGAAATAGCTTTCAAATAAAATTTTTCAACATAATAAAAAGGCAGTTCTATTGTTTGTTGGTATGTTCTTAGATCCTCTATTAAGATTCAAAAAAATTTCAGAAATAAGTATGAAGATCTATATCCTTTTCGTGTTTTGATGAAAATTAGATTCATTGAAATTTAAAAACATAAATTTGATAAACAGCTAATTTCTATTTTTAATTCACATCTATTGAAATGATTCCGCTAACAAAGAATGAAAGAAAAGATGAAAAGATTATAACAGTATTTATATTAAGGTTTCCTTTTATGTTTAAATTATTTTTTTAAAAAAAGTATTATTGCAAACCTTGGAGTAAAGCGGGAAAAGTTTTTAAATGTTTAAAGGCTTATTTTATAAAAATTTCTTTTTTCATAACATTTTAATAGGCACTTCTAACTATATTACATTTTTCCAAGTTACAAATAATTTTGGATAATAAAATAAAAAAGATACTTAGTCTACAGCTGAAATATTTTTTTTATATATTTCGCTAAATATTCTTTTTTTATCCTAGAAACATTGAAAACCTCGATTTTTTCTATATTATTTTAATGTTATTAATCTCTAGATACTCTCCCCGCTATTGGAATGCTAGTAATTCAAGTCTGCAAGTTTAATTTAATTTACTTGCACTCGCTTTGAAACAATGATAGAACTATTTTTGATTTACTAATAATCAATAAGATTAATAAAGCTTATACAATCTGTTGGTGTACCTATTGCGTTTAAAATGTTGGAATGGTGATTCATTGTGGAATGACAAAACATTATTTTCTTTTTTTCGTACGATGAGATGTCGAATTCATGGAGTAAAGATTTCAGAATGTTTGGTGAGCAAAAGACGCGGCGATATGTGAGAAAGTTATTAAGAGTTACACAAAATAAATATTTTGTTAAATGTTATAGTCCACTATTTATCGATCAAATATCCACACAGACAGCTCATTCACCACAGCCCTTGGATGTCATACAATGCAATTAGATTGCAAATCCCTTGGCAAATCAGGTCTATTAATTCTTCATTTTATAATATCACACATTTGAAGTGGTATTGTAAAGAAAAAAATTTATTTCCCCAGCTCTTATTCAATGTTGCCATTGGCCATGACAGAATTTCATTTCATTTTTGTCACTATCCTAAACGCGCAGTATATCAACATATTTATTGGCCTGAGTTTTCTTGTGAATTATCTTTTATGTTTCAGATTTCAAGACAACTAAAATTTATATTAAATAACTTTTAATTCCGTTATTAATCAACTAAATATATAATAAAAATGGTTAGATTATTTTTAGCAGTTATAAATGTCAGAAAATCCTTTTGTTAACATAGCATTTAAGATATGAAAGCACAAAATTTCTCACTATCATTTCTAACTAACATAAAGAATTATAATTTGGATGAAAATTTCGGAGATGAAAATAAACAAGGGATATGAAAATCAAATAATTGAAGTATAGAAAAACTATGAATCCAATACATCATTAACTCACAAATTCTCAGAAAATAAATTTTAAATTGTATCCCCAAAAATTATTCCTATGATCAAAAACGCGCCAACTGATATTGTATTCATTCATTAATCAATGAAAGTAAAGTACTCATTAAACGAAACCAAAAATAATTTAATCTAAAATTATTTTTTAATGTAAATCAAATCTTTCGTTCTGGACCATGAAATTAGGTTGCACTTTTAGGAAATTCCAAAGCATTCAGAAAGCCAAATATAATACGAAAAAGTTCGTATTTCAATAATTCCATTTCAAAATATTCTTTTGCAATGAATCATTTATAGATATACTCACAAAGAAATTCTAATCGATTACACTCATTAAATATTCAACATTTGCTTTATATCACCTGGACGTACACCCTTCAACTTTGATTACATGTTCATCCCATTTCCATGAATTGAAATTCGCAATCATCTACATTGGTCGTAAATAAAATTCGTTAATCAGACGAATCATTAGTTTGAAAAAGGGGAGTAAGAGCCAAAACATCAAAATTCGAGTATGGTGTTTCTACCCCCCCCCCATCCCATTAAACGTACGTTATCATATAGGCGACCTTTGTTTAATTGGGAGAGGGTCAGTGAGCCTTGATCAGTCACCAAATGATGTAATAAAACCATTACATGAATCAATCAATTAACAAAAATGTGATGGTGTAGTAGAACTTGGAAATATTTGCCAGTTTGAGATAGACCATAAATCCCCGTTTCGTTCTTTTCTTGAAACAAATACCAAGTTTCAGCAACATAATGGTAGTGGTAGTGGTAAATAACAGCTGTCATTCAATTTTCTTACATCCTCACTTTTTGAAGTTCATTACAACTTTGTTTTGTGGTTAATCTAGAATGCCTGAATTTTTAATCTTTTAAATGATTTGCTGTACAGAAATTTTAGAAGCATGGTAGTTTGGTTTTCTCATTATAGTGTTATGTTTTCCATTGCAATGTATTGTAATTTCTTTGTCTAGGTTTCAATGTGTTTAGAACTGAGATAGTGCTATAAAGTTTTTATCTACAACTGGGAATGACACTGCAAATACTCCTGTGAAAAAATTTTTGTCGTCCAGCGTGTTACGAAGTCAGGGAAAACAGGCGATTTAATGAGGAAAAGTATGTAAGTATTAAAATAGAAGTAACGCTAACATTTGGCCAAATATTAATGATGTTTCTTCTGGCAAACAAAAAAGTAAAAATGAATTAAATTGTTTAATTTGGATGAGAAACAAGGCATTTTCTGACCAGAAACGGCCCTTATTTTCAATTTCTAACTGCAGATTAAATATTTCTTACCATAATGTTATCAAACCGCATTTAAAAGATATAGGGTTACCGTTCATTCATATTTCGATTTTAAAAAAATGTTTTCTTACTGCAAAAGCTATAAACATGAGTGTCCTAGATTCCAATAAGTGGGGTAAAATAACTTAAAATGAAAAAAAAAAAAAATCTAAGACATGAAAATCCAGAGGTAGACGAAATATTTACATACATTCCTTAGGAATACAAGAAGGTATTTAAGACAACTGCTGTAAAATGTGCAAAAGATGCTGGAAGCGAAGGATGGCACTGAATTTCACAATACAATGCTGTATGCTGTTTAGAATGCTTTCAAAGCATATCAGTTGGAGGGAAATACCCTGCACGGATTTCCACCTAGGCTGAGAAAGAGAAGCAGGCAGGTCTTTTTTAAAAGAAAATTCAGTACATTCATTTAGTTATAACAATATTCATAAACACCAGACGTTGCTTCCATGATATTTTGTAGAAATATAGATCCCATATAACCTTGAGTCATAATAAATAAATAAAAGTATTCATCTTCACAAATTCATTTATAAAAGAAACAAAAAAAAATCATTAACATGTTAATTAAGTTTTAAATAAGCTATTGAAATACGAAACTAAATCGGCCTTTTTTTTTTTTAAGGCCTCATAATATTCACTAACAGGTATGCAAAATGCTTAAATCCGTTGCTGGTTGTATACGCTATAAAATAAAAAAAGTCGATTCTTAATTCCCAATTTTTATGCTTACTTATAATCAGTTAAAGAGAACAAATTAGTTCTTTACGAGCAGGTCGACTGATTAGTCTAAGATACTATACTAAAAGATAAAAAATAAATTTTAAAAATCATATAAAAAATTAGGTAAGAAATATAACTTTTTAAAAACTCAAGACAGTTATTGGATTCTCTTCTTAAAATTAGTGATTAAAATGTCAAGTCTAGCTTTTCTAAATCCTATAAAAGGAAAAATAGATGTTTTATATGCAATACGAATCAGTACTCTAGAAATGTGAGGAGTATCTTTTCTCTGGAAAAAGTTTATAGTAGATTCGAAAAGAGCACATATTACTCTCTTTATATTTGGCATGTCTAAAGCAAACTGCGTGATAAATGCGTTCAGTTCTTATCTCTAATCACTCTTTCGTGGATTTTTTTTAATTAGTATATTCGTTTAAGATCCCAAGATTCAAGCTCTCACTATTTTTTTATTATTTTATTTATTTTCAATCTATATGTTGACATCAGTCAATTTCGCAAAATTAAAAGCCGAATAACAAGCAATCACCCTGTTTTTCTTTATCTTTTTAAATTTCAAACATTTCATATGACTCGAAATTTTAAAAAAAGTTAATAAAAATAAAGTATATGCCATTTTTCACTATTAAAATGCATTTTTTAATCAATTTTGCACATTACTTTTTATTTACATGCTGTTTTTTTGGGAGGAGGGGTAATTTTGACGCAATAATCAGTAACTAATGCAAACCACCTAAACGATTGATATTTAATCGTTAAAATTTGGCACTATCGAGTTATCAGAATCTACCTGAAACGGAATCAGTAAAACATTCTGTCATTTGCATGTAATTCTAAATATATCTCTTAAGAAAACTGGCAAAAACTATTGATTTATCTATTAACGCTTTTTTTTTTATTGAATGGGTAGCAAAAAAGTGTAAATATTCTAACAATCACAAAGAAAATAAAAAAGATTAAGTTTAAAATGTAAATAATCATAAAACATAACATTACATAAAAATCAAATTTTACTTTATATGATTTTTTTTACCTCACAATGTTAGCATTGACAGCGCTATAGATTTTATCTAAAACGCTCATTTATAGATATTTACTATTGAAAACGATTGAAAATTGTTGAGAGCAAATTTGCTTATTAAAATTTAATAGCAAAATGAGAACAAAAAATTGCAGGGGGAAAAAATGATTAATATTTTTTTAATTATTAAAAATTTATTTCCCACTCTGAGAGAAGCTCAGGTGTTTGATTTCAAGAGTGATCATAGTAATAAAAAAAATGCCATCTATTAACTTTCATTACACAAATTTTATTAAATTTATTTAAAGAATTGATTAATCACATGTCTCTTGCTTTCAAGTTTTGCAATCGTTTGTCTCTTTTGCATGATATAAGGCGTTATCAGCGGCGTCCTTGTAAATAAACTACATTTCTGAAAGTTGTACAATCAACATCTAATTTTATTATTTTATAGTTACAAAATAAACAACATAGAATCTGTTTCAAGAAAACAGGGGGGGAAATGAGATTTATTTGATTTTTTGAACATTTCTACAAGTTTTTGCTTCGTGCTCCCCCCCCCCTATTTACTATATTGTCTTTTATTTTTACATTTTCATTCCTATGTTACATATTCAATTCAAAATAAAGAAACATTATTGGCAAAGAGTATACCACTGCATTCCTGTGCAATCTAATGGAATTGATATAAATGTGAATCATTTTACACTGATCCCCTTTAATACTTTTTTAAGTTACCTACAGTTTAAACATAGCTAAAATCTTCAAACAAAATTAAAAGCATATAAAATTAAAACATTAAGATTTATGCATTGCTGTATATATCTACTAAGAGGTCTATTCACAAAAGTGAATGTAAAAAAAGAATTACTCAATAAACAAATATCAGCAGTAAAAATTACACTTCACTAAAAGCATAAATTGTATTCCTCTGGCAAAGTGCACTGTAACATCTGAACACTCTACACCTTCCCATGACAGTCACAATATCACTACAAGCTGAACAGATAAAATGGCTGCCACACATGCAGAATGGTCTTCGATTCAAATATATGTTTCTGATTCAGAGATGGTGTTATATACTGTTTCTAACAGGCATATATTTTTTAAAAGGGCTCCTAAATATGTATTATTTGTATCAAACATTTAGTAATTAATGGAAAAGATGTTCTGAATGCTTTTATTTATATTGGGTGCTTCTCCTTTTATATACTTAAAAATTAAAAAATATGCAAATACATAAGACTTTTAGTACCAGATGGATTTTGTCAAAGCAGCCCTTTTGACCCATAACATTTGTGTAAATACCAAAATCGAGGAGAGGTATCAAAAAATATTGCTTCCAATCATATTCCCAACAATAAATGCATTAAGGGAATTAAACAAAGAAGTCAGCAATACTAAACGATTTTGAAATAAGATACCCAGATAGTTAAAAGAAATCCAATGTAAAATCATATTAAATGATTCGTACAGAATTAGCAAACCCAAAGGATGGATATGTGAATTTTCGTAAATTCAAGTAAAAATATAAAACTAATTTCAAAATAAATCCTAAAATGGTAGCAATGTACTCATTCTTAAAAACCTCAAAGTTAATTCTATGCTTTAATTATTGTTGGTGGTGATAATGCCATAGTATATCCACAAACATAATCATGCCATTAAATGAACAATTCATAATTTAAGCTATATTTATTTTAGAATAATTTCAATTTTGAAAATCTGAGCCTTAAAAATTATTTGCCATTTTGAGAACAACAAAGACTAGATAAATATTACTGTAAGAAGTAGGTCCTAGTACCTCATTTTATAGTTAGAAAGATCCTCAAGAGTTAAAAGTATAATAATTTTTAAATGAAAAAAAAAACATATTAGTAAAAATTTCCAATTTTCTCAAAAATGAAAAAAATGAATGTAGTCTAATTATAATTGTAAGTGCTTATTTCACATATTAAATTTGATTTTAAAATCATATTAAGTTAGTATCAGCAAAAATATGTGTATCTTAAAATGCATTAGAGAAACAAAAATGAAGAATAGCATATTAATAAATAATATATTTTAATCTATTAAATACATAAATCATTGTGTCATTAAGCAGTTACTACAGTTCTTTGACTACTAGCAATAAATTTATCATGATGATGCATTTGTTAATTTTCTTAACACTTCTAATACTTCATCACTTTTGTTGTTGCTGAGAGATATGCTAGTTTCCTTGCCAAAATCTGAAAAGAAAATTCATTAATAAATGAACAAAAAAATTTTTAAATGATAATTAAAAGAAACAAACAAATGTCAACTCATGTATTAATAAGCTGACAAACAAGAAGAGGATGGGAACACTTTCTGAAAGAAAGTTAAGACCCTTGTTTCTGTTTCATGAAAACAAACAATAATACAATAAAAAAATCAAATTTGGATTTATGATTACATTCCACAACTTTAGAACATAATAACAAAGGCCAATCACCAAGAACTTAAAATGTCAAGAGGAAAAAATTGAACTTAAAATAGTTCTTGCAATTCTATCCGCAAGTTGAAATGGCAAGAATTAAAACTTAATAATTTAATGAGCCATTATTGACATTCAATACCAGAAAAGTCAGGTCTTAGTTATAAAGGATAATATAGCAAAATATCAAATTTATCTTCATTCAATATTTTCAACTAGACAAACTATAAATAAAATAAGGATCTAAGAATAATGAATAGAATCTTTTGTATTTGTACAAATAAACTGAGTTTTAAATACTTTTCAGAAATAACTGTGTAACACAACACTAAACATTAATTAATAATATTAAAACCCATCAGGGCTATTTTGGAATTAATCTAGCAATTTTGAATAGTGGTCATATAAAGAGCATAATGCATAAATAAGCATTGCATCCAGTAAATTTTCATGTCATACTAATGTGAGAAAATTCATCCTTAACAGCAGATTTAACATGCACGAGATTTACACACATATGGTGTTGATCTATTGCACATAAAATCTGTAGTCAAGGTATTGTCTTTCAAACAGACAATCATCTGAATTACAAATGAATATTTTTTGCAGAATTGCCTTTCAAATCAGCAATCTTCAGATTTACAAGTGAAGAAATAATCACAGATCTATACTAAATTTGAGAAAGGGCACAAATAAAGGATTCAGACTGAACTCTTATATGAAATAAAAGACCTAATACAATAAAAATTTTACATAACTACATTTGAAAAACTCTTTATAGAAATATTTTTAAAAAAATTGTAAGAAATTTCATATTTCAGATTCCAGGGAAAGACAGGAACTTTTTTTTTTCTGGAATAGCTAAGACAATTGTATGATATAAGTGCTTTAAATTAATTTAATAACTATACATCTTGCTTCTATCTGCAACTATTGCTATGAAATTTTCCAACAAGTTAATGAAAAAAATGAATTATTTAATTCAAAAATTTGCTAAATCCTGCCAATAAAAAGGCAAGTATCAATATAAATAATTTGCAGAAAGTTAATGCATATAAGCTTATTGACATTTATTAGCCTCTAGAGAGAAGAAAAATACTGAAATTGTTGATAAGTACAGCTCTGATCATGATATAAATTCATAAAATTTTCATCATCACTAAATAAAATTCCTAATTCAAAGGAAAATTTATTAATCATTAAATTAGACTCCAAAAAAGCTAAAATATTTTATTAATACTCAAACAGGACCAGGTTTTGTTTTAAGGAATTTTTTTTAATAAATCATCAGATTTGTAATAAATCATACAGACATTTCTGTAAACAAAACAGAAAATTCCAAATGAACTCATTAGAATAGCTATAATTTCCAATTATAAATTCTTTGCTAAAACAGAATTTTGAAAAATATTGAGGTTTAAAAGAAACATAAGATATTTTATATAATGATTTGAAATAAAAATTCTATTGTTATTAAAAATTATCCTTTGGCATGATTAACTCATAAATTATACAGAAAACACTGCAAATAAAATAGGTATATCAAATCATTTTATATAATATGGTTGCAATATGGATATATATTTCACAAATATCACATAGTATGCAAAAAATCCTGATTATTTTCTATATCATTAATGCAGAAGAGAAAAAATTATCACCTTCAGCATCAAATTTCCACATAAGCTATGAAATAACATTAAAAACATGATACTTTTTAAAAAATTTTAAAAATTGAGGATCAAAAAAATGGTAATAACAAATAATGATCTTTTCATTTAACCTAAGCATATCTGAATCAAAGTATGGTGAAATCAATAATCTGATGAAAATTCATAAAATTCCAACAACTAATTACATATAACAGATACAAATAAATGAAACTTTCAAGTGTTCATTGCTCTCAATCCTTTGATTTTTATCAACAACCTAATTCAGAATACAGGTACTGCTAAATCAAAATGCCATAAAGTAAATTGATGTCAAACAATTATACAGGTAAACTAAATCTGTTCTCAAATTGTTGGATGTGATCAGCTGACAATTCAAGTTAGGGGTTAAAAACACCTCATGTAATTAAGTTCAGGTATTATATCAAAATGCTGCATAAGATTTTTTTATATACTATTTATATTTTGATATAACAGGGTTAATATGATATATATTTTTACAAAATAAAATTATTTCAAGTTTAATTCTTTTTCTAAATGCAAAGAGCAGCTGATGCAACTATACTGAAAAAAGAAATGTTTTAACAGGAATTTTCAAAAATCAAAATTACTGATCAGCTAAAAGTAATATGTACCGTCTTGTTCCTCATTCTCCAAATCTTACTCCATATTTAATAAAGTATACTTATCTAATAGTAGCATATTCATCTAATTTTTGCATTTTATTTTAGTCTAAATGAAATCCAGCACATATAAATGGATTTTATTAATGCATTTGTGAATTTGCATTACAAAATAAGAAAATATAGCACTAAAATTTTTATAATTTTTACAATATAAAATTTATTTTTAAAATTCATATTTTGAATTTTTAAACTTAAAATCACATCACGAAATTTAATTCAAATAAAAATTATTCATTTTGATTTTTAACCAATTGCAGATTTGAAACATGAAAAATAAAAATTTAACCAAGTCCAAAGTCTAGACCAAGAATATAAGGATTTCTTCAAATTTTATTAAATGAGAAATAGTAAAATAGTTTTTAAACATAAGAAATTGCATGAAATTCTTACCATATCTGGCATATATTCGAGGTTCAATGCCTTCACATTCACGAATTAAAATAGGAAATGTTGGATTTAGCTTCTTGATTGGTACATAATGCTTGCGAATAAATTCTCTGAAATTTTAAAAACCTTAACTATAAAATCATACATGATAAATGTTTCATTTTAATATAAAATCAAAACCACAAGAAATGTGGTTTTCATTTTATATTAAACTTTAACATAAAGTATTTTTTATGTTATTAATATTACAAAGCACACAGAAATAAACTGTAATTTAAAACTAACTAAATTTTTTAATTATTCCTAACACTAATTTTGAATTTTTAAAAGGATGGTAAAATAAAACATTGCTAGCGAAAATTTAAATTCATTATTTTGAAGATTTTATAAGATTAAATTATTTACTATGTTTCAAATATGGTAATAAATCATTATTTATAGCTGTTTAAAGGAAATAAATATAAATTTATAAATCGTATTTACAAATTTCACAAATTATAAATAGAAAATACATCCTGAGAATATAAATAATTGTAAGAATTTCTTTATGATCCATTTATTAGAAAATTATTCAAGCCTATTATAAAACAGCTGGATAGGAAATCTAAACAAGATCATAAGATTTTGCTTCAATATTGTCACCAGCTCATAATGATTAAGACCTTAATATAAGAATCAACTAATTATGTTTTTAGGGCCGCCATTCAATTATACTTCAGTTTTCTGCAAAATATTAAAATAAGAAATAACTGACTTTTTAGTCATGTCAGTTTTAATACCATTCTCACTTCATAATAATAATAAATAAGTAAATAAAGTAGAAGAATTAAGAATTTTAAATATAAAAATTTATTGTAATTCCTATGTTTGACAAGAATTTTCTACTATATGATTTTCCCTGTGAAATTAAGAAACTCATTTAAAATAATATCCTTATTTACAGAATAAAATAAAAAAGTACTAATCAAAATTACTTTCACAGAAAAATAAATATATATGATGCAAAACACAAGGCTTTATTTAGATGATGAAAAATAATAAACAACAACACTGTGATTTGCTTTACATCAAATAACTTACCAATGTTTTTATTTATTTCAGTTAGCATGCCTATATATTAGGAAAATTTCCCCTCGTGAAAGGCATCAACTTAACCCTTTAAAGGTGATATCATTGCTTTCACTAAATGTTCCTAGATGGCAGTATAAAATGGATAAAAATAAATAACTTTAATTGTTGATTTAGATAAAGTGAATAGTTTAATTCTGAAGATGAAGTATCTTAACTTTTTTGCTTTTCCTTTATATTCCCCCTTTTTTTTAAAGTAAAAGTAATAATTTGAGCTGGTGAGGGTTAAGGTAAGACTTAATATAATATTCAAATGACATTATGTAAATTGACTATGTATTTCACAGTATACTTTAAAAAAAGTAATATAATTAAAAAGGAATAATATCCAAATTAGTTATCAATAAAACAACTTCAGTAAAACTATTTTTTAGCAATTATTTGAAGGTCAGGTTATAAATATTAACATCATAAAGCACATCATTTCAGAATCAATTGATTTATTTTAATTGTATAAGAAAAAGGTTTCAACAAAGGAAAAATAAATACTCCGCATAAGCTATACATACAAAAATTTTAATAATTCTAATGGTGTATTTCATCAGACTAGCTCTCAAGTTTTTCAACTTATGTTTAATTATATTCTTTAAAATATTTCTTCTGATTTATTTATACAATTACCTTTATAGCATAATACATAAAAACCAGACATTCAAAGAATAAGTCAAACTAATGGTTATATATATATATATATATATATATATATATATATATATATATATATATGTATATATATATATATATATATATATATATATATATAACAATTCAAGAAATTAAAAATAAACTGAAAATCCAAGTTATACTTGTACAAGTATTTAAAAATTTACAAATAAAAATGAAGAAAAACAAATAAAAACAGAATAACCAGAGTACTTAGCCTCAAGGGCAAAATATAGTTTTTTCCACCCTAATTGGACATTATAGGCACAGTAAGTGTAAATAGTACCCAGTCTAAGATTTATTTTGCTAGATCTTTATTCGAGTAAGCTTCAAAAAATGACATGAATGCACTAACCCTTTGTCATCAATGCACTCCACAAGATTTGTGATAAGGGCATTTATACCAAACTTTATCCATCTATCACGATGCTTCTAAGCAAAATTGCTACAGCTGTATAAATGAAAAAATTTTGTCTAACAACATTGAGTATATATATATATATATCTTTTATTAGATAATCATGTTTCAGAAAATTAATTTAAAAAACCTGAGGACAAACTTGGATGACATGTTGTTTTTGGCACTTTACTATTTTAAAAAATTACTTAATGATTGCAACTTACACACACTTTAGCGAGAACTTTCTCCAAAATAATAATAATAATTTAAAAACCTCGAAAGTATATAAAAAAAGCGAATAAGCAATTCAAATATTATTCAACAAAATTAAATAAAAAATTATTAACATTCGTTCTGAATTTTTTTTTTTTTTTACCTTATTCCTGAACTTTCGTTTGATTTTTGACATAAGTGTATGCGAATTTCCTTCAAGTATGAACCCAATTTTATAGCTTTAGAGGTCATAGTATTTTTATACCTAACAATCAAATTGGTTATCTTTTTACAGTAATTGAATTTAATAATTCAGCTTTCTGAGAGCTAAGCGAAAACTATTTTTAGACGGTCGA
This sequence comes from Argiope argentata, assembly GCA_026289955.1. Taxonomy (NCBI): domain Eukaryota; kingdom Metazoa; phylum Arthropoda; class Arachnida; order Araneae; family Araneidae; genus Argiope; species Argiope argentata. The sequence goes on from JAOUZG010022948.1 coordinate 2,793,304, forward strand.
TTTTATAAGGCAAAAAAATAACTTGGCCTTATTGATAATAATCATTAAAATCCCGCTATTGCAAAATTTTAATTTAGGATTGTTTTGATTATGCTTTGTTGCCAGACTACCTGATAAATAAAGTTGGTAAATATTAGACAGAGACTTACATGATGTAAACGTTCAGTTATTAAAAAAATTATAAGAATAGAGAAGTCATTACTATTTAACGTTTCATCAGCGAAGAGCAAGAATTATTTTACATGTTGAAACGTGAAACATGCAATGCTATTCAAACAATTGCACTGAGAATTGCTAGGTCTCCAAAAATGAACCCAGAATACTGTCCTCCTGGAAATGTCTTCATGGAAAATTATCTCTGAAAAAAATCAAGTGACTGGCATTATTAAACAAATAGAATGACTTATATTCCATATTTCTAACCAAGCTTTCCTATAATAATTGAGAATTTCAATTAAGGATCGAAGACAAAAATATATTTCGTTTATTCTCAAAACCTTAAACGCATCTTAAAGCTACATCATCAGCGTGCCAGAGATCTCCTTGACTAACTCACTTAGAAATTTTCTTAAGAATTTAAATTTCATAATAAAAATCTCTCTTTGAAATTAATGGCTATTTTAAAGAATGCATTCCGAATTTCCATCCTAGTCATTTTATTATTGCTACTGATGCATTCAAAACACTCCAACCTCTAATACACCTTAAATGCTCTGTTTCAAAATTTTGAATCCATCCTGTCAACTCCATTTTTACTGCAGAAAGTTTAGCCATCGCTAGAGCACTAAATGCTATCATCGCTGCCAAAGATCGCCTGATTTTTTTAGAAGCAGCTTCTTGAAAAATACTTCCCTCTCATCACCAAAAATAACTGCCAAAGTAACTTCCCTACTAAGCTAAACTAAAGAATATATTTCCTGTGGATATCTGCCCATTTGAATATAATCTGAAAGGAGCTAGCAGATCATTTGGCCAAAGAAGTTACAACGAATACATCTCGGATTAAATCAATATCACTTGAGGGTATTATTTCAGTCCCCGAAAAAGTAGCGAATCAGATCACAATCAATAATAATTGAAATGGCAAATATTTTATCCTTGGGGACATTTTAAGCATTGGAGCACTTTCTCTGATTCAAAAATTGGAGGGAAGTTGTTGTTTTGGTCAGACTAATCAGCAAAACAATTATAACACCAGGACTTTTGAATTGTTTTAATCTCCAAATATATACTAACTTCAAAGACCACATTCTGTTGGAGCCTGCAAGGTTTTCTTTTACCTTTCTCACCATTTTCTTGTGCCTCTTCCTTTGAACTTCAGAAAACTAAATATGAACAGAATTGCATGAATAAAACTGCTCTGCAACTGCTGAAACTTTGTTTTTTGGATGTACTTGTGATGATGAAATTATTTGCTCCCTTTTGTGTGTGTGAACTCTTGTTTATTGATAAAAAATTTTTTGCTCTTTACATCTGGAAACAAGGGATAACAGCCATTGTAGCTATAAATCTCAATATCTTACATCTTTCAAGTTTACTTGCTCCCTAAATTTGGAGTCAGGGAATAACATTAAAAGTAAACTATGAATTTTATTAATATTTTTTGGTCTTTGTTTTTTTAAAAGGTGTTTCGAAATTTATTTTTGTAGCTATAAACATTTTTTTCTCATTTATTGATGCTAGATTTTATATTGTTTAATTAAAATAGTTTTAAGTGCTAGTTATATTTAAACATAGAAAGGTTAATTTTACTAGTGTTTTTTTATATATTATTTGTTCAATATGAAATTTTTCTATTCAAGATTTGTAATTGATTGTAATTGAAGATTTTACATTTGAAGATTTG
>JAOUZG010022948.1:2800209-2814703 GCA_026289955.1 Argiope argentata
TATATATATATATATATATATATATATATATATATATATACTTGCCTCCCCCTTCCCCAGTCGGCAAGAGGTTAAGAATTTTGTCGCCAAAAACCTTTATTAATTTAAAACGTAGGTTTGGTGAGTTTGGTATTAATAAATATAGTAATTTAAAACCCAACTTAGAATTAATGAATTATAAACACTCGAAATATCCGAGGAATGATTTTAGTTCTTCAAAGTTCGATAAATAGCCGACAAGCCTACTGGTGAATACATTTTAGGACAATTCTCCGAGAGTCGATTAAGCAAAGTAGGTCGACTGATTGCCGAATATAAAATGCAACTGTCATATATTAATCCATATTTCCGACATTTGGCATAACAACTGACAAGCTGAAAATCGTCGTATTTTGTCGATAATTTTTTATTGGTCGACTTAGAAATCGAAGCGATGCATGTTAAAATGAGAGGTAATCTGATATTTAATTTAATTGTCGGATATTAGCCCATAATTTGCATCACATTTGGCAGAAAAACTGACGACATGAAAAAGTGAATAAAATATCGCATTTGCACATGTTTTTTTCCCCTTTCTTTGACCTAAAAAATCAATGCGACGGATTCCGGCGGCGTTTACGTTAGATTTAGCAATACAAGCGATAAAATGACAGGTGATTTATGTTATATTTTGCCAACTCTTTTTGACTGCTCAATTAAAATATGTATGCGACAGATGTCGCTGGAGTTATGTTGATAGATTGTTGAACAGAAGCTTAAACCATCATATATTCATCCAATAGTTTTCTCGACGTTTGGCATAATAATTGACGAGGAGAAAAGCGTCGCATTTTACCGACTATTCTCTATCGTTCGACAAAGAAATAAGCTTTGGATGTTAAAATGAGAGGTAACATGGCATTTAATTTAATTGTCGGTTATTCAGCCTATGATTTGGATCACATTTGGTAGAAAAAAACCGACGAAACGACAAATGAATAAAATATCACGTTTCCATTTTTTTTTTTTTTTTTTTTTTTTTGCTAAGAAAATTACCGACGGACACCAATGCCGTTTACACATTTGGCCGTACATGCGATAAGATCGCAGGTGAACAAGTGAAACACACACACACACACATGCATTCATGTACACATATACTAAAATAGTCTATCTAAGTGCTCACTTAACTTATTCAATGAATTAGTGCATTTTTTAAATTTTTTTTCCAGATTTTGAATTTAATATTATAATTGCAAAATGGAGTGCAATTTTCCTTTTTTTCTTTTACCAATTACACTGTATTAAAAACTGTATAATTCCAAATACTTCTGATTGTTTAATGCGCTTTGGATAAAGTGTCTTAATATAAAGATGTTTAAAGAAGTTGTTCATAGAATATTCATTTTTAATGTAATATCTTGAGACAAACTGCACACAAATGAGATTTTTTTTGTTTTGAAAATATTAATTTACAATAGCTCTGAAGGTGAAAAGTATTTTACAATAACGTGTACTTAAAACTTAAAATAAGGCTCCACAAATTCATTATCTTAATGCTTGTAAATAAAATGTAGTTTTAATGTAAAAGTTTTTAAAATCTAAATATGCATACATCAGAATTAAATGTTAAAAGCATTTTTTCTGAACGCATTTTACATATCTTACTATGACATTTATATATAAAAAAAGAGCTTTAATATTTACAAGGTATTATAGCTGTAAAGTTTTCTTCATTAATCTTTAAAAAAACAATCACATCCCCTTTCACATTTTATATGGTTTCTGAGCGCGAGCTCGGAAGATATTTTAATGTCGATTGGTTGATTACAATCCTTATGTAAAAATTCTTTTAGGTTCGCAAAAGAATTAAAAAGTAATTAGGTTCGTGATTGTATGACCAGATTATCGAATAGGTAGAGTAGGTTACTGCCCTTACAACTTTAGGGGTATCCAAGTTTTTCTTTTCTTTTGTTTTTTTTTTTTTTTGTAGTGATGAGAACATTTCTTTTTATAGGGGCATTCTTCTAAAACAGATTCTAAATAAAATCAACATTCGTTTAAATTTAAAATTTCAGAATTTTTTTTTTCAATTAATTTATGTTCCAAGATTTGAATGCTTACAGTTCAGTGAGGTTTTGTTTGTGTTAAGTTGGCTGACAGACTCAACAATTTCCCTCTGTCCTTTTTCCTTCCATAAAGAACGTACCCTGCGATCATAAAAAAGGGGGAGGGGGAATACCAATAGTAATTCGGGAGATAGTTACACTTGTCTCATTGAAGGGGAAGTTCGTTTCGGACACTTCTTTCAAGGATAAAAGGGAGAGATATATGTCCTTTACGTTAGAGAGGGGTTGACAATGTTCAGTAGATTTCTGTTTATTCCCATTTTTTGTCTGCATTCATTTATTTTTTTACTAGTTTATACATCCTACGTTACTCGCAATCAAAATACTTAGTTATTGATAGTTTTATAATAAAAAAAATCATTATAAATGTTATAATATATAGTTTACTTTACATACTTTTAGCATCTCATGTTTTTAATTAAAATCAGAATGTCAAAACCAGACTTTTTTTTAATGCTAATAAAATTCCTTATTTCACAATCATCCGCATTTACTTGTATCTTAAATTTAGAAAAAAAAAATTGGTGAAAGAGAAAAATTACAGCGGAAGGAAACTGCATCATTAAAAAGGATGAAGTTTGAATTTTAAAATGATGGGAAAACTTTTCTTGTAGAATAATTTGCTTCAAAGAAACTGTAGGAAAATGATAAAATTTCGATGAATTCTAATGAATTGATTTAATTAACCTTCATACTTTGGAAAATTAACAGTGTTTTCTCTCTTTTTCAAATAATAAGTATGCAAGGTTCGATTATTTCGGCCAGTTCTTTAGATCTATAACATATGTACACAGCCGCAATGACTGCATTTATATTAAGATTATATTTTTCATTCACTCACGATATTAGCACTTCTTTTTGCCGAGTTTTTGAGGATATTTGACGAGTAGAGAAAACATAAATAAAATTTTTGAAATTTAAACTGCAATTTAAAAAAAAATTCAATTCGGGACGACTTAAAAGGATTCACCAGTTTTCCATTTTTTCTATGTATTAAAATAATTTTAAAAAAATGTAACATAATTTTTAACAAAAGTAAATAATAATTAATAGCAAGTACTAACAGATATAAGAACAAATTATTGAACCTTAACACTTGTAATTTTAACCTTTTGTTCTGCCTGCATTTTTAAAAATGAATTCGACTATTTCATTCTCTCCATCTTAATTATTAAATTTCTTTCTCCTGTAAGACATATGTAGCTTTATGAAGGTACTATTTAAGCAATTAAGTTCGATGAGTTACATTTAAGCAAAGAAATATTTTCGGTCTTACATTTTAACAATTTAGCTCTTTTAAAAATAGATATTCGTTATATATCGATACAAGTTGTTTAAACATTTCAATAATTACATTATTCAGATCATAAGTTCTTTCATGAAATTTAAGAGCTGTTATATCTTTATAACAAATACACGAACTATTCATTCTTGGGGGGTGGGGTGGAAGCTCCTTTTTATTCTTTATTTTGAAAAACATGCAATTTTAATTTTCGTTAGCATCAGAATTTTAAAAAGCATTATGAATAATTCATAACAATTGCTTCTTTAAAAAAGAAGATAAAATATCTTTTTGAAGAATTACATATTATACTTATAATCATTTTGTGACATTTTTTGTTGCCTTTTTTGGTATTTCAATGTTAGAAAAATATATATACTTCTGTAATTCAGATATGTCTATATTCTTTAATGTATATATTTACCGTTAGAAATATATAAACATAAAAAATATAGTTTACTAAGTTTTCTACTTCTTGGGCATACTACTATAAAGAAAATAGGGCAATTTCTTATTTGCACCCTGGAAAGTCTGGAGCAATGTCTTATTTGCGCAATAGAAAAATTTACCCGGCTCCTGTAACTTGATAATACCCCACATCTGTTAAAAAGGGGGCTAAAATAGACTGACCCTCATAAATTTATGGCCGAGGGAGACACGGTCGTAAAATCTGTCAATCCCCTCAGCTCCAATTGGATAAATATTTCAAGCTGCTACCAAGGTTCAAGACAACGTTAAAAAAAGTTTAGTTTGACTGAGCTAAAAATCCGATAATTTATGTAGAACTAAACCCACTTTGTATGAGGTAAATAGTACCCTATTTATTATTTTACTTTATTCTTGTTTTAATTATCAATTTACAAAAATCTGATATCTTTTTATTATATCTAGAGCAAGTCTGAAAATGCAATACCTATGGGAACGGACACACACACAAACACACACAATTTTAACATATTTATTTGATTTAGTCCGTTCTTCCTCTTTCTAATATATTAAATTCTATTGAATCTTTTAAAAATCATTATTTTTAAAAGAAATCTTAGTAAATGAAACAGAATAGGTAGTAAATTTGTAAATAATAACCATAAATTGAAATGCCCTGTTTTTCAGTTATACTATTTAAAATTTTGCATATGAAAACTTTATTTATTATTTATTATTTAAATGCCTTACTTGAAGTTCTTTGTCTTGAAATATCTGTCTTTCGTTTTATTTATATATATATATTACAAAGTTTTCAGTATTAAACCTATAATCAAAACTATGTTTTTCTTTAGTAGTTTGGGTAGTTGATTTTAATAATTCTACTTTATTTTTAATCTTTTCTGAATTGATAATTGTTGAGTTTTGCATCAAGAAATCACGATCGTCTGAACTCTCTGGCTATTATGGCCAGTAACCATAAAATATTTGGGGGAAAAAATCAATTTTTTAACGAAGTTGCACCAAAAAAAGTAAAGAAAGTTACATAAGAAAATTGCATGTAATAAATAACCAATTAGTATAATTATAACTATGCAAATGGCGAGTAATTTTTTTTCTTTTTGAAAATAATAGTTTAAAATAGCTCTGAAGGCGAAAAGTATTTAACAATAACTCAAACAAAAATTAAAATAAGGAAACTCAAATTCAATATCGTACTGCTTTTGAATAAAATGTTTTTTTTTTAAAAAATATAAATATACTCGCATGTAAAATTACATGTTAAGTAGCTCATTTTTTACATGCGCATTTTATATACCTTACTATGACATTTATATGATTAAAATAATAAATATAAAATATTTACAAGATATAAAATAATATTTACAAGACGTTAATGTTATAAAGTTTTTTATCATAAGAAAACAGTCACATCCCCTTAAATTTCCACATTTTTATCTGGTTCCTCCACTCAGCTCGGAAGATATTTTAATGCCGATTGTTTGGTTACAATCCTTATTTAAAAATTCGTTTAGGTTTTTAGGTTAGTGGTTAGATGGCCAGAATATGGAATAGGTAAAATAGGCTACTGCTTAAGGCCCTTTACAACTTCAGGGGTATCGAAGAATTTTTTTATTTTGTTTTTCGTTGTGTAAAGACATTTCTTTTTATAGGGACTTTCTACTTGAACACATTCTAAATAAAATCAACATTGTAGAATTTTTTTTAAAAAACCTTATTTCATGTTCATTAAGATTTCCAGATTTGAATGCCTGCAAATCAGTGAGGTCTTGTTCGTGCTTAGTTAGTTACCAAACTCGTCAATTTCCTTCTATAAAGAACGTATCCTGCAGTCACAAAAGGAGGGGGTGGGGGATTGCAACAGTCATTCGGCAAATAGTTCCACTTGTCATTGCAGAGGACATTCCTTTCAAGGATGAAAGGGAGAAAGGGATACGTCGTTGACCTCATGCAGAGGGGTTGACAATGTTCTTTATATTTCTGTTTTTTCTTGTTTTGTCTCTGTACTCATTTACTAAACTACTAGTTTATATATCCGACGTTGCTCGCAATCAAAATACTTCGTTAGTAATAGTTTTAAAAGTCATTGTAAAATATTATAAAATGCATAATACTTTTAACGTTTCATGTTTCTAATTAAAATCTGAATATCAATTAAATCAGACTATTTTTTTAAAATGCTAATAAAATTCCTTATTTTACAATCATCCGCATTTACTTACCTGTTTCTTAAATTTAGGGGGAAAGATTGGCGAAAATCAGAGAAAAATTACAGGAAAATGAAACTGCACCATTGAAAAGGAAGAAACTTGAATTTTAAGATGGTATAAATGCATTTCTTGTAGAATAATTTGCTCCGAAGTTACTATAGAAAAACAATAACATTTATAAGTATTTTAATTAATTGAATATTCAATTAACTTTCATATTTTAAGAAATTAACATTATTTTCTCTCTCTTTTTTCAAATAAGTGTAAAAGATTTTATTTATTTCGGCCCAGTTCTTTAGATCAATAACATATATACACAAACGTAGTGACTTGTATTTATATTAAGATTATATTTTTAATTCTCTCAAGATTGACAATTTTTTTATCGAGTTGTTTTGAAGTAAAAAACCGAGTTTTGAAATTAAAAAATGCAATTTTTAAAATTTTTTCAATTCTAAATTACTTAAAGGAAATTAATTTATTAGTTTTGAATTTTCTCTCTATATTACAGAAATTATTTTTTAATGTAACATAATCCTAACAAAAAAATTAAAAAGTAAATAATAATTGAAAAATAATTTTAATAGCAAATACTAACATAATAAAGTATAAAAACAAATAATTAGAGCCTAACATTTGCACATTTTAACCTTTTGCTCTGTTTGCTTTTTGAAAAAGGAGTTAGTATCGTTCCTTCTTCCTTTCTCAATTATGAAATTTCTTTTTCCTGTAAGAGATATGCAGCTTCATGAAGGAACTTGTCAAACAATCAAGTTCGGTGGATGATTTGAAGTTGGAAATATTTTCGTTCTTAAATTCTAATGTATTAGCTCTTTTAAATATAGATACGCGTCATATATCGATACAAGTTATATAAACATTTCAATAATTACATTATTCAGATCGAAATTTAAGAACTGTCGTATTCCTATAACAAGAATGCAAATTATTCTTTTCTGGAAAAAATAAAAAAAAATGGCAACTCCTTTTTATTCTTTTTTTGAAAACTATGCAATTTTGGTTTTCGTCAGCAGAATTTTAAAAAGCATTCTGCAGGATTCATAAGAATCGCTTCTCCAAAAAAGAAGATAAAATATCTTTTTGAAAAACTACATATATTTTTTAATCATTCCGTGACATTTTTTTTTTTTCCTTTTGGTATCTCAACGTTAAAAAAATTTTTTTTTCAGTAATTCAGATATGCTCATATTTTTAAATCAATATATATTACATTAGAAAAATATAAATATAAAAAATTAGATTTTACTGAGTTTTCTTCCTCCTCAGTAAAATTTGCTAGAATAAATTCTTAAAAATTTCGTTCTGAAGCATTGACAGTACACTACTTTTTCTTCTTGTTTACACTACCATAAAGTAAATTGAGCAATGTCTTATTTGTGCATTGGAAAAATTTACCCTGCTCTTGTAACTTGATGATACCTCACATCTGCAAAAAGGGGGGCTAAAATAGGCTGACCCTCATAAATTTATGGCCGAGGGGAATTCAGTTGTAAAACCGCTCGATCCCTCAATTCCGATTGGCTAAATATCTCAAGCTCCTTACCAAGGGTTAAGAGAACATTCTTCAACACAGTTACTTTCAATCTTACTTAGCTGTTACAAGACTGCTAAAAATACTATGACTTCTACAGAAGAACTAAACATTGCTTGGTATCAGGTGAATAATATCCTACTTATTATTTTACTTTAATCTTGTATTAATTATTAATTTATAAAAACATGATATCTTTTAAACATATCTAAAAAAAACCTTTGCAAATATAAATCCTTTTGGATGTTCATATGAAAATAGGGAAAAACATTTGTTGTATTTGAATGTTTTAAAAATAATTGGGTTATATATACATAATTTTTATATATTTGATTTATGTCAGTTCTTCATCTTCTTAATACATTAAATTCCAGTGAATCTCTTAAAAAGGATTATTTTAAAAAAGAGAGCTTAGCAAACGAAACAGAACAGATCGTTAATTTGTAAATAATAACCGTAAAAATTTTCAGAAACATTATTTAAAATTTTGCGTATAAAAATATTTGTGTATAAGTGAAATAATAAACCAATAATTGTTTTTTATTTCTTAACCAATTATTTTATTTTGTCCTGAGATTTTAAAAATAATGTGCAAATTTATTTTCAATATCAAAGCGGTTTATTTCATCATTTGTGATATTTATGTTCTAAATTTCCTTTATTGCTCTTCTTTTATTAAAAAAAAAAATCTTACTGTCTTTATCAAAGTTATTTGTAGGCATATAGACAAGAATAATTTCATGAACAGACCAAATAATTACTTATTATAATTAGTTTTTTATTAATTATATAGGCTCATTGTAAAATGTAAAATTGCTTATTATGTGATATCTGGAAGCTAAATTTGAGAAATGTTACTTGCCCCAGCCCTCTTTGAAAAATTATTGTCGCCGCCTCTGTCCAAAAGATCAAACCTTCAAATTATTATTGAAATTTTTTTTGGATTAATAAATATTTCAATGAATAAAAATAAATGTGATTTTTCGTGCTTGCTAACATCTAATCTGGACACCTCCTCCTTCTCTTTATACACCAGTTATAAAAACCTGGAAATTTAATTTTATTAGGAGTACTTTAATCCATTATTTTTAATTGAGATGCATATCTCGGTTATATAAATCATAAATATACTTTCACGATTCCATTTTCAAGTGTGTAGTTTCCCATAATCTATTTTACGTCCCAGATATTTGAAAAACGACTCTTTCTTGAAATACATATGATAATCTTGTTGAAAATTTTGGAAATTCCTTATTGGTATAGATTCTATAATTTTTAGCCTCTTGGTAACTTCGCCCAGGCCACTTGCCCCTGGTGCCTCATCCTAGTTATGCCATTTTGAATAAACCAATGCACAACTGAAATTTAAAAGTAATTTTAAGCAAAATAAATAAAAATAATAATTCTTAAAAGAAATTTAAATAATATTTAATAATGAGATCGGAAAATTCTTTAAATTAGAAAAAGCAATTTTTTTTCAGAATTTTAACATTTAATTTACGAACAGCAATCAGGAATACTGCAGTATTAATGGCATACGGGCAAAACTGTTAAGCGGTTAAGAATTAATATATAAACGTGATAAAAATTCAAAATTACTCAAAGTATTGATATTAATGTTTTATACTTTTACGACGTTTCGATTTGATCTCCAGTCTTTTGATAGAATTTTTTTTTTTTTTTTTTTTTTTTTTTACATTTCTGCAAACTAATAAAAAAAAGTACACTTTAAAAACTTAGTTTTTTATAGAAAATGATCGTTTAAGAAATTTTTAGATCTGTGGTTCAGATTTAACCTGGATAAGAGAACAGGAAAAACTGTATATAAGCATTTGAAAAATTAATTAAATAATTAATTTCTTTAATTAAATCATTAATTTCTTTTTTATTTTAACTAGACTGAGCAATATAAAATGTTTTTTATTTGAATTTATCTAAATATGCCGAATGTAAAATTTTTTGATTTAATAAAAATTAAAAATTCTTTTAATTACAATGAGTACATTTCAGCTGCTTTTAAAATTAGTGTTTGTTTTTATAAATATTTTTATCCAGTTATAACAATAATATATTTTTATAAATATGTTTATAGGTTATAATTTTATAAATATGATAATAGGTTAAAATTTTATAAATATGTCAATCTGGTTAGTTCGCTGACAGTGAATCTAGAAGTTATTTCTATTTTTATGTTAAAATAAAAAATTTTCAGCAATATTTGACCGAGATTAATTCATTTAATTATTACTCATCGAGTTGCATTAGTGGTAGGTTTAATTTTGGCTATTCTGTACAAAATGCTTAAATTCGAATAACTAGTTATTCATGAGTGTATTAGACACCAGATATTGCACAAGGAATAAATAATGCTAAAGATGGAGAAACAGTAAAAAAAAAGTAGAAAAATAAACAGATAAGATTATAAATTTACTGTACAAGATCAATTTGATGTGAATGCAATTAACATTATACTCAAGACGAAAAAGTGTGAAAATCAGCATATAAGGAGGGTAAGTCAATCTTTTAATATCTTTTTCCCTTTCAGAAATGTATACAAGTCATACTAAATGTATGTCTCATGCTGGAATTAGTTAAATTCATGTATTTATTAAAAAATGCAGCAATTATATTTGAAAGTGCATATAGTTTACCATAGTGAAACTTTATTCGTTAATGGAATGATGGAATATTTAAATATGTGTGTACTCATCGCAATTTAAATTACGTCAACTTATTTCAAAATGTTATCACCTTACTTAAATATTTTATAATTATTTTTTTCATTGTTGTCTACATGTACTTGAATCGCGTGTGTACAATGCATATATTGCATAGTGTATGGGTGTTTTCAGAAATGCCAAATGTTTATCCAGCTGCATACATGAAAACACATTAAAACGCGAATGCATTACCTAACAGTTTTCGAGATTGCTCATGAAATCATAACAATGTATTGACAATTTAAATATTAAATTTTTAAATATATTGATGGAAAATGGAAGACATTCTGATTGTTTTAAGAAACCAAAGCAGGGCATCCTTGGAAATGAAATAGCAGATTTCATAAATTTATTTGTCAAAGGAAGGTTAAAATATTTCAGTTAAACCCGATATTTTGTTGATTCTTTTTGTTTAGTAATTGCAATGATATTCATGATTGCGGTTATCCATTTTGACATTGCATTACGAAAATGTTTTGCATTGGCAAGATAATTGCATCCATCGTTATTTTTCTTATGGACAACAACGAGAACTGAATTTTTGTTGGAATACTTGGACATTAAGACTAGCAACCTCTAACACTGATAAGTTGTATATTATCACTTTTAAATAATTTTTCTTATAATTACATGCATGAAAAAAAATTGTTTGATGAACAGTATTATTGTATTACCCAGTAATTAAACGAATTTTTTTTTCTTAAATTATTTTATCAAAGTATCTTAGTTTTTAACAGCATGTTTATCATAGCTGGAATGAAACCGTTTCATTATGTATATGGACCTGATAAATTGCATTATTACTAATCAGTTTGTATGATATAATTGTAAAGCTCTTATAAGAAGCAAAACTTTGAAACTGATAAAAATAATCGAAAGAATACACTTTCCTCTTTCATTATGAGACTATATGGTTTTAAAGGAAGAATGAATTATTTTTTCAAAACAGGAATAAACTTTTCTATTTCATTTCTTTATGGATTATTTTTAATCCTTACATAACTACGAATTACCTCATCAAATACCTATCCATGAATATAAATTAGAAATAAAATAATTAAAGTGTAGGTTTGGGGGATAATTTGGGTTTCATTAATTATTCTAATTAATGTCCAATAATTTATTAGAATTATGTTTCATGTAGAGAAAGTTAAAATTCCAATGTCAAAGTTCTATACAAAACATAGCATAGACGAGATAACTTTTCGATATCAGCGTATTCGTCACATACTTGGTTTTTATTGATGCATTTTACACCAGCGTGCAATGCTTTAGCTTTCTTGGCATTCAGCTACAATCTATGTCACTGAAGTGTATTAATTGCTCCTTTTGCTCTATCATGTGGCTTTATGAATTGAAAGTGGTTAGCTGTTGAATTGCCGGCGTTACGTAGATATTCAGAACTCGACTAAAAGACTATTGTAACAAACGCAATTCAATTTTGTATGCACACCATGGCCGTGGGGAATCGATACATTTAATATTACCAGCGGCAGAAGTAACACTTCCAGCAAAATTTAGACAGCAAAATAAGGATAATTTTTTTAAAAAAAGAGTTATTTATAAGTGGTTAACTTTTGATAGACATTCCAATCCAAATTTTCTTTTAGTAGATATATTTCGTTCTTTCTTTTTTTAACATTTACAATCTTTCTTTCGTAAAAAAGCTGTATGAATATGGATTATGTAAATTCGTATTAGCCTGGCCTTGCGATTTTAGGTTGTGAAATTATTTGGAATGGCTAGTGAGCTTCAGAAATATGGATAATATAACAGGATTTAAGTACGACATCTCACTGCGTGTCAGAGAGATTCTTATAGATAAGAAGCATTCTTAATCAACAGTTTTTTTTTTCATTCTCAAATATAGAACATAGTTTGCAATTTAATTAAAATATAAAACTTATTGTGGTAAAATAAATTATGAAATAAAAAAATCAAAGTAGTTAAATATAAACACAGATATATAAAAGGAATTCAATAATGTAAAAATTCAGTCAATCAGTGTATTAAAAAAGTAAAATATTTTTTTTAGTTTTTATTTTTAAAATCAGAATTATAAATGTAAATAAAAAAAATTCAAATAGGGATATTTAAAATAACCTGAATTTGAGGTCACGTTTATTGTAATGTAATGTAATTTAGTTAATATGTAACGAATGATTAGATATTTTATTATTTGTTTCTTGCTATGTAGCTCCATATATCATTTTTACTATTGTTTTCTTGCTCTCACATTTTTACGATCTTTTATTGAAATTTTCCTGTTCATGACTAAAAAATTATTTTTATTTTCTGAAAATTTTATATTAATTAAATGTTAGCTTTTAGCCTTTAGTTTTATTTGCCAAACAGCGATCAACAAATGAGGTGCTGCTTTTCTGTTTCAGTGCTCCTGACAACATAATTACGATTTCCCATTTTATAAAATACTCAATCTTTAGTTGGCAGTTAATCTTCTTCCAGATCGACGCTACAATGTCCCACTATTATCACCATGCTAAATTGAGTCAATTTCAGGATGTATACAGCCATTTTTTAAGCATTTATACACATTTTCAACTAAAAAAAGATTAGTTTTTATCAATATTCTTTATTTTATGGTGCAAATTAAATCTATCTTGGTCAAGTTTCATTACGCTGGTGTGGTGCTGAAGTTTTGAAAGAAAATGGCAGCTGAAGTGTCATCATGGTCATCTTATCGCTGTTCAAAATTACGAACTAATTTTCCCTAAAATAAGTTCTTAAAAAATCCTTAGTTCTTTAAAACAGGATGTTAATTTTTCTAAAATAAGTAAAACTTCTTGATTTCTCTGTTTAAATAATCTAATTCATACACAATCTATACATTTAATAATTTATTAAAATGTTAAAGATTATAATCACATTTGTGACTTTTCAAGAATGAATATTTCAATTATTATCTTCTTAAAATACTTTTAAATTCTTAATAACCAAGAATTTCTTCCTCTATTGGCACAAGATGTTGTATGATAGATCCACGATGTTATTTAATATTCTAAATGCCGAACAGCATCATTAAAATATTGTAACACTGCTGATAGGAATTTCGTGCAAATACGGTTCTTATAATATTAACTGAGTCTTCTTTTCTTAATTATAATTTCTTTTAATTTAATGATTTCTTGGTTTTTATTCATATTCTTATTTAATTTTCTTTTTAATTATATTATAGATTGATTTACATCAATAACAATCCCAACTTTTCAGGACAAACAAATCAAAGTAGAATTTTGATGTTCATTGAAAATTCAAAAATAGTTGAAAGTTTAAATTAAACATCAATGTGGGATGAAACCCTCAACATGAATGAAATTAAATATCAATGTGAGCCCCTCTAGAAACATGAAGGATATTGAGGTGTTACTATAATTTATCCCACACTTTTTTTTAAGCCAGTCTATTGTGACGTTTTGAAAATCTGCCGAAATGTGTGCCTTGAGTTCATCAGCACCATTTGGTAGAGGTAGAACAAATAAACACATGCTCACTCTACACCTTATAACTGTGTTAAATTTAAAGCCTCAAAAGTTATTTTTTACTTCAGAGTAATAACAAAATTGTACTTTGCTTTTTCTCATTCTTAATAGTCGTAGGCCATTCTTAAAGTTGGCATATTCATTTGTGCACTCACTATATTTCATAATCATGATTACAAATATTAAGGAATTGAACGATCATTAGTTTTCAATTTGACTTACTGATGGCATCCCCTCCGTGAAAACCTATATTTACTTAAATCAATAAGTTCATATTTAAGAGCCTCTTACTTAATTAATTTTAGTTCACATTTACGAGCTCCGAAATTATTAAAAAGTTGCATAGTCAATAAGAATCAATAACTATTCAAAATTTCAGAATTCTAGTACATCAAAACTTCTGTGAAAATTGACTACAAAATTTCATCAATACAAACATGCAAAATTTGAAGATAAGAATTTAATAGAAACAAGGCAAAAATAGTAACTAAAAGTGTAAATTCATTTCTTTCAAATATGTCTCCTCTTACAGTTTACCTAAAGAAAGGGAGGCATTTCTTTTTCTGTCCTACTCTTTGTTAACAGAGAAAAGAAGTTTCAATTTTTTTCTTTCTTATCTATCATGTATGCAGAGAAAATATCATATTAGTCAAAGAATTCGAAAATTTTGGATTT
>JAOUZG010022948.1:2814713-2847081 GCA_026289955.1 Argiope argentata
GCAGAGAAAATATCATATTAGTCAAAGAATTCGAAAATTTTGGATTTTGATAAATCTTCATGTTTTAGATTTGAGTGCATATCAGCCATGTTTGGAGAAAACATTCAATGAACGTGGTATATAAAAAATACAAGTTAGACAAATGAAATTTGTTATATTATCTCTCAGACAGGCCTATGAACATTAAAAACACAATAAAACTAGAAAAATAATTTTTGGGCGAAATTCGTAAACAAGAGCCCTTTCTGAATGAAAGAAATTTTCGACATGGTTATATACACCTGTGATTATACATAGAATTATAGATATGAGTCAATTTTTGAAACAAATCTGTTAGAAAGTTCCTCGACTGTCGGTTTGCTCAATCGTATTCACGCTAACTTAATAACTCAAAAGCACAGCAAGCTAGATAAATGAAATTTAGTATATAGTCGGCAAACCTAATAAAATAATTCAAGGGTAGAACAATCAAGTTGATTTTTCCAATTATTGGTTAAGAACTTCGTGAACAGCAAATATCTAATAAACAAGAACTGAAGGTGATCTGCGCAATAATATACCTGTATTATATACTTTTTTTTTTTCACACATGCAAACTCTCCATATCTTTGCGCATTGGATCTCCATCTCTTTTGGTTCAATAAAACCAAATAGAGCAACACAACAGGCTCTTAATTTGGTTTTAATTTAACCAAAATGGTTGAGATGAAAGTGTTAGTTTTTAACTAAACAATAGAAACATTACCAAATTTCAAATTAAAACAAAATAGCAAAATAAAAATAAAAAACAACAAAAGAAAAGAACACCAAAAAGAAAAATACTCCTAATAAGGAATTTTTGAAAAAAATTCTTATTCTCCCCTCTGCGGAGTAAAATCGTCCAGAAATGATAAGCAAGGGATTATGAAACTAACAATAGCTGCCGAGGCACAACTCTGTGGAACAAAATTTGCTGTGTTGGAAACTTGGAACCGAAAAGTCTGCATCAACGGCTTTTAACTCAATATTTCCTTTCAATCTTTTAATCCTTATTTCTAGAAAGAACTTTAAAAAAAAACGAGCTCGATTTAACGAATTTAGTATTTATTAAGTAAAATATGACTAAGGGTTTTGGGAAATTTTTCTCACCTTTTCACCCTTTTCATAGAAAATTATAATTTTTCGGTTCCTCAGATGGCATAGATATTTTACATTTACGTTATTACTATCCAGTGTATTATTGATTTTTAAATATTTTTTATGATACACTTTATGATTTAACAAATTTTCGAGTTTAATGAAAATTTTTCCTTCAAATTAGTCCTTTAAATCGAGAGTGTAATGTATATAAATTAATTATCGATAATAGATTTTATATGAGTTTTTTTTTTTCATTCCATTTTGTATATAACTTAAATTACAGATTTATTTGTCATCATCGATATGAAAGTTCTAGAGAAAGGACCAAATTTTTCAAAAAATATTTCGTGATAGCTGAAAGGAAACAAATTCAAAGCATTTGTCTTAAATTGATGCTTTAATAATATTAAGCTTGGATCTTTTGATATTATTTTATTTCCATTTAATCAAAACGAAAAAGCTTCTAAAGTTTGCAAGTATTCAATAGGAAATCAAAAATTTATTTTTTTAATTTTCAGTATAGTCCCTACTAAAAGATTCCACTCAATCATAAGAAACGCATTTAATAGTACTGGCAGCATAATATTTAACATTTCAGGAATTTGTTTCTTAATGGATTTCTTTTTTAATAACCTTTATTGTTATATACTTTAATTTAACTTCATTTGTTTTCTGATTGTAAACATGCAGTTTTGTAATCGATTCATTTACTGTCTCATTTGCTGAAATTTTGAAATTTTATACATTTATGAATTTTTGATGGCAATGTATCGTTTTAATATTTCGAGAATTTAATTGTTTAACTAAACGATCAATGGACGTTAATTATGATTTCATGATAGCGGAGGAACTTATTTATAAACTTCTTTGTATGATCAGGAAAATTTCTATCATAGCATTTAATGAATAAAAAATTGCCCTCGAAACAAGTGTACTTTAATCAAATACCAATCATTATAGTGGGTTTCAGTCATTCCTGTGTTAATTGTGGTTTAAAGAAACTTGCGATTTCTTAAATATTTTTATAACTAATCTGATTTTTTTTTGTTTTGTTTTGCTGATAAAAGCGATAATGAATGAACAAATTTAGAAGAAGAAATTGTAGATTTTGTACTGAGCTTAACATATGAATTTACATAGTGATGAATATTTCCATCATACTATTTCTTAATTACTTTATATTATATATTTATACTAGCATTATTTAAAACATTTTTCCTTTAATCTAGAACAGGAATTATATCACCCTGATTTATTTCGCATACATCACACAACCACACAGAAGAATCATGCAAAGATAGGTAATTTGGGAAGAAATTTACTCAGGATTGCATATTAATTACAATAATGAATTAAAAATGAAAAAGCTGAACTAATTCATTCAGTTTTGAAAGAATGTTATTAGAAAATATTTTATGAAATTAATTTATAATTCTAAAATATGTCTTCGTGCTGTGAAAAAGATGCGAAATTACGAGGGTTGTCCGAAATGGCTCTCATTTAGTTTCAAAACTGGAGCCTTAATTTAATAAATCAAAACCATTTTTTAAAAGTCAGTCTCAAGAAATAATTTCGCTAGTAGTACGTGCATTTTAAGACGAAGCTAAAACTCATTGATAAAAAAAAACGAAATGCTCATCTGCTGATTCCGTTAAAAACGATAAACAAATCAAAATGAGTGAAAATGTGCCAATAATATCTATTGAGTAAGTTACCGGATTCAAAATACGCTCCAAAATGCAATTCGGAGAATTATGAGTCTGCGTAGTCTGGTTCTTGCATAACTACTCATACTTAAATACTGTCTGTTTGAAACCAGAACACATTTTACGTAAAAGCTGTTCTGTGGTAAGTTGCCGATTTTGATCCGTCTGTCGATCTGTCAAACTATGTTTATTGCTATTTTAGAAAGTGAGAAACAGTGTTTAACTTTTCTCTGTCAGTTTAAATGCTATTTTTGCGATAAAAATGAACATTTTTGAAAATCTTCATTAATCGTTTACTCGAGTAAACGCGCATCTGGTGAAAGTTTTAGCCTCGTTTCGTCCTAACTATAATGTTCTCCATCTGGGCCAGGCAGACACTTTATAGGCAATTGAGTTAAATTAGAGAACGAAATATTTCTATGTAAATAAATGTGAACAATTTTTTTTTCGAAGTACAAAAAAAAAAAAAAAGAAAAAGAAAAAGAAAAAAAGACAGGATTAAATTTTTATTTTAAAAATTTTGAATGAGAAATTGAAGGTGATTATACGACCTTGAATTTATCCGGGTATATTAAATTTTTTATCTTTCTTTTCAATAAAAAAAAGCGTTGAATTAAAATAAATGTAGCTAGCTAATAAAGCGCAAAATTTCTTAATAAAAGCAAAACAAATTAACAATGTGTCATCATGAATATTATTTATTATTAATAATTATGAATGATTCAAGAAAAATAATTATTATAAATAATTTATTCACTTGGTTATAATAAAGGTGAATTATAATCCATAATTTTTTTAAATAAAATAAATTAAAATTCTAAATTTATAAATAATATAAATAATTAAAAAATATTTAACGTAGTTATAATAATAAAAGAATTAATGCAACAAAATGTTGTATTAACAGTCTTATGCTGTAGATTTAGGTTGACAATACTTAAATGTAAATGTGTGCCCTTGAAATCAGGGTAAAGATATTAGATTTATTGGAATGAAATAGGATTTTTTGGAATAGGAATTAAATAGGGAATAAAGAGTTTTATATGAGGATTTCCGATTAAATAGTGGGTATTCGAATCGGAATCGAAAGTTCCTTTTTACATACTTTCATTTTACTTGTCTTGTTTTTATACGTAAAGAGGGAATATTCTATTAGTTTTCACTCGCCTGCTTATATACTAGAGTTCTGAAATTGTATCTAGTTGCGCGTTCCTGGTGACGATTCACTATTGTCAAAACTTAGCTTTGGCGCAATCGGTTATTTTTAATTCCATAAAAAAGATTATTGTAAAGACAAAAAATCACATAAAATATTTATATTTTTACTAAAGCAGAAGACATTTTTTTCAATCAAAAATATGCAGGTCAAAGCAAATATATAAAAGGACGATCTGAGAATAATCCTATAAGGATATTCAACAATGAATATCACAAGGAAGAAAATTCATTAACATTCATTAGAAAATAGAATATATTCTAAACTTGTTTGAAGCTCCTAAGTACTTTTAATACTTCAATTAATGCTTTAATCATTTATAATTTTGGTTCTACCTCTCTCTATATAACTAATTTTTTTATTATTTTTTTACTTCAATAATATATATTTTTTTAAAAAAAAGTACTTTTATTATTTTAAATTAGAGGTTTTAAAATAATAAAATGTGATGCCAAAAGGAGAAATGTTCATGGATTTCAAACTTCTGAAAATATTGTCCGAGTATGCTGTTATCAGACTCTACTCAAATTACAGATTGAAAAATTGCAGGAAGTTAAAAGCTAAAAAATAATTCGGAAAATTTTCTTAACTTGTAACATTTCGTTAATTTTTTTACATAATTTTTGTTTAGTATTTTTATTTTTTTATATCATAGCATTCTATTAACATTTCATTTTCCTTTAAAAATTTGTTTCTTCTGATTTGAATGTCGTGATTTTTTTTTCTTTTTTACATTTCAGAGTTGATGAGCGAAATATTTTTAGGAAGTTGAAATGGGAATGGGAATGGAAATGGTTTGAGCTACTTGATCGTTATAAGATTTCTTGTGTGTTCATTTCTTCTGTCCGCAATTTAAATGAAAGTAAAGAAAAGAAACAAGGGGGGGATATAATTCTATTTGGGATAGAAAGATTAATTGAACATGATGATTCATTGAAGCATTTATAATATTTTTAAAAATAAATAAATGATAATGTAATGAAAAGTTATTCAAATTATGATTCTTCTAAAGCTTGGAATTAGATTTCTCATCTTGACCAAGATCTAAAACCCAGCAGGCTAGGGTGTATTTATGCAGAAGAAATAACCATAAATTATTTTAAAAATTTTAGAATTTTTTTAAATTGTGTAAAATGCTATTTTAAAGTATATCATTGCAGTAAACTGGAAATTTATATACTATAAAGAATAAAGCATATTATTTGATTTTTGTTATGCAATTAAGCATATCAATTAAATAAATCAAAGTAGATTTATATTGCCTATTTCTCTTGTGTATGTATTTTGAGCATATCAGAGGTTTCCTAACTGATTTTTTTAAAATATCATTTTATATTTATTCACTTATTGCATATGCTCACCAAATCCATTTGCCGATGTCCGACTAGATAGAATAGGCATCTACCTGGGGTCGATTCGTTGAGATAAGTCGTTTATTTTCCTTGTGGCCAAATAAATAAATTTTTATAATGTAAAAAAATTCTGCGAAAGATAAAATATTAATAAAGATCCCTTTACGAATATTATAAATGCGTGTGTGTGTGTGTGTGCAGCAGTCCACTTGAATAAATATTCGTAAAGGTAGTAAACTTTATCAAGTATAAGTAATGATATTCTAACATTTATTATTAATTATTAGATTTTTTTATAAACCGAACATCTGCTTTAATAATGTGCACAAATATGGCTGTTGGGTTGTTTTGAGTCCTGATAGATAAATAAAAACAACAAATAATAATAAAATAATAAATAAATAATAATAAAATTAATGAATAATATTAACCTTAAAATAATAATAATAATAATAAATAATATTAACCTTAATAATAATAAATAAAAAAAATATTAACCTTAAATAAATCTTTAACGAATTAGATATGTTCCGCAATGTAAACAAAAATCACCCTCTTTTGAAAAAACGACCCTCATAATATGCATTGGCTAGAGCCGCTGGGTACCTAAATCCGCCACAGACAAAATCTAATTTGCTTTTCATGCCATATATTTATTTTAGCTGCTCACCAAATCCAAATTACTTTTTGAACACAAATTTTGTCTCTGAACATCTTATCATGAATGTTAAAAAATTGATACAGTGTAGACAGATAAAATAGATATCTATCTCAACATAGTATAAACAAATCAAGGAAACGCTTTCCTAGCCTCTTGATATGCAATGTGAAGGAAGGCGAGAAGGACATCGGCGTCAAAGTTATATAAATAAACTCCCAAGATAGTATTGTTTATTTTCATTCACTAACAATGTCTACGAATTCTCCTCCCCCCCCCCACACACAAAAGGGTGTTGTAAATGTATTTGCACTAGAATTGCTCATTATTCATTGAATAAAATACCATATTTTAAAAGCATTGCCTTTTTTTTTAAAATCATTATACAAACAAAAGGTCAAAAATTTAATTTATCTCAGTTCCTAAAATTTTTGTATCATTCAAGATTAGGAATAAAGATTTTAATGAGTATTCTATTCTTATTTAATATCTTTGTGAAGATGGTGACTTTCATAACTGAATTGTTTTCTTGGATTTAATAAAATAAATTGTTGGGTATGTGAACTATATATCTTTTTTTAACGTTGCATGTGATGGGAAAGCTTAACCCAGTTAATATTCTCAGCATAATTTTAAAGAGAAATGGATTAAAATTCAATAGTTTGTTTTAATTTTTTTAATTTTATTTTTAATGTGTGTTTTATAACACTGTAAATGATAATATCTTTTTTTCTAAGGGCAGAACAGCTGACTTTAATGACATATTGATTAAATTCAAATTTCTCCTCTTCATTACAAAATTAATATTTAAACTGAAATAGGCAAAATTTAATTTTTTTCATATATATCAATATAAGAATATATACATATATATTTTTCGTATTTTCAAACAACAATTATTTTTTACTCCACTTTCTCGCTGTGATTCATAACTATTTTAACCCAACCTGATTTGCTCCCCCTGAAATTTGTGGAATAAAATGTATAGGTTTATGAATTTCCTTTGACTCAATAACAATTACGTTTGACGTTGTTTCAGGCAAAAACGTTAGGGTTAGAGTTCAAAGTTTAGTCAAGAGAGGGCGCAACGATGTCAGAGGAATTAAAATTAACGAGAAGGAGAAAACTGATAGAAAAAATAGTAAACAGAAATGGATGACGTACTTTTTGATTAAAAAAAATCTTTAGTCAAATGGGATTAGAAAATTTTTAGAAGTTCAATTAAGGTTTCAATGACTTACTTTTTCTTGGGTGAAACACACAAAGAAATGTAAATAATTTTATTCTTTACATCATAAATTTTAATTTCGTCTTTTCTTTGTTTTAATTCAATACGTAAATTAACTAAATTGTAAAATTTTATTGTAATCCAGCTTTTAATTATACAGAAAAATGGTTAAATGCATTACCAATTAACGAATGAAAACAAAATCATTTAAATAATAGAATCTAAATATATTTGAAAGTTAAAATTTTATTTTCATATATTTTTTTAAATGAGAGTTGATCTTTATGTTTATAAAATTTCAATTTTAAAAAACTTTTATATTAATTTTAAAGGCTGTTTATACTATAACTAACTTAGTATTTCTGTTGTGCATTATATTAATTTTTGAAACCGTAGCTTAATGACATTTTTCAAGTTTGATGAATTATTTAAATAGTTTCTTTTTTAATAATTCAGAGACAACTATTGATACATTTTTATTTCTGTATTAAGTGAATTCGTCGGTTTACAATATACTCATTGATTGTTCCTTTTTACTCCTTTGCAATATTTAATTCAATTATTCTTTGAAATAATGATAAATAATTTTAAATTAAATCACATTTGAAAATTCTTTGAAAAGACTTTAAAAATTTTACAAATCTAAAGGCTACTATGATTCATATATTAGAAAAAAATTATTTCTGAATTAAAAAATTATGTTTTAAAATTTTTGCTTGTTCTAAAGTGTAAACAGTACCCTCTTTGCATTTGGAAAAGTGGTCAATAATATATTTAATTTTTAAAGTTAAATAATTTTAAGAATTTGTTTTTTTTATCATCATCAAAACATTTTATGTAAAATCAGTCACTGATGAATGGGAATTTTTTTCCACAGCTCTAAGAAAAATTATTGAAAAAAAAAAGCTCAACATATGCTCAGTCAATGAGCAACATATGCTCATTGACTGAGCATATGTTGATAGTTAAATTTTCAACACATGAGCATATGTTGATTAACTATCAACATATGCTCATTGACTGAGCATATGTTGATAGTTAAATTTTCAACACATGCTCACAAATTTAAGTTATTGCTCTGGTTTCTATTTCAATATATCAATCTAATCATTGCCTTACAAATACAACATATTTTATAGTATGTTGGACATAGTTTTAGGTTAAAGTTCTTATTGGTATAATTTAACTTGTAAGAAAGTATAAATTTATTTATTTCCCTACATTTTAGAAATACTTTACGTTCATAATTTCATTTACTAGACTATGAGCTTATAAAAATTCATGCTGAAATATATTTCATATTAAGGATTATGTTTGTTTATTTTATAAAGAAAATTGACATGCATAAATTTTTTAATGTACATTTTAAATTCAAAACATCACTGTTCATATAAGCACATATTTCATTTTCGATAGATGTTAATGCTATGCGATTTTTTTTTGAAAAGTATTTTAAAATACGTTAATTTTTACCTTTGACTTCTAATTTTCTAAAATCATTTACTAATTCAGTTGATTATACAACAGTTTTTCACTTCTAGTATAAAAATAACAATAAATAGAGCTGGAAATTTTCTATGTAAAGATAGATGCATGCAATATGTGACAATTTTTTAACTGCAAGAATTATATTCCAAGTAATAGATTATTATTATTATATTCTTATCAGCAAACCTTGTCTGCTCTCATTAAAAGAAATTGTGTTTTTCTGTTTCAAAATCGTAGAATTGAGCTAATTTAAAAGTTTTAATTTATATTTGCCAGTAATTTGCCTTTTATATCTTTGGTCTCTTGAATTATCTTTTGACATAATGTTAAAATTGCATCAATAATTTGAATTTATTTTGATTCTTTGGAAATCAAAACTAAACATTGTTTTTCTTTAGTGCTTTTGCTTATTTAGTATGTCCCTAACTTGTAATAGCCATAGATCAAATAATAACAGATGTATTTTTTTTAATTCTTATTTCTCTCAAATTCATTTTCACTGCATTTAAGAGTTCTCTGAAAAAGCATTTAAGAGTTCTGCATTTAAGAGTGAAAAAGTGTTAAACATGCATTCATTTAAAAAATAAGTAATAAATGTCTCACAGTAATAAAAAAAAGAGACAAAACATGTTATTTATGTATATTTTTGTTAACTTTGGAAGCATTATTAAGAAAATAAAGTAATTGTTGCATAATGTTTAGTTTTGAAATTACTGAAATTATTTGAAATTGATTATGATCTTTAAAACTATTAAAAGATTTAATCATAATTTTTACAACCTTATGTATTAAATTAGTTTATCTATCATATATTTGTTATGAAAACTGCTACAGTTTAAAAATGAATTTTTCATGTTATTTTTAATTTAAAGATTTGCGTTTTCTTTTGTTAACTTCATTTTTAGATCCAGTTTTTCTTAAATTGATTTTTTATTGTGGGTGCCGTTTTCATCGAACTAACCAACTTCCATCGCCTTAATGAACTAAAAGTTATTTTAGTTCATATAAGTTAGAGTGTGTGATACAAAATGCACGTCAAAATGATTTAGAAATTCTATTTAAAAGCGAAATATTAATATTCAATTTGCTTTCATTCTTGTCTGAAAGTTAATTTACTACCCCCCTCCCATTTGTTTCATGTTATCAAAAGTTTCAATTGTATTTGCTTATTTACTTAGCAAACAAACAGCAGACATTGCCCCTCTCCCAAATAAATGAATGTATCGTACACGGATGAAAATTAATTTCAGATTTGCTCGTCAGTAATGTGCTTCTTGTGTTACTATGGATTTTCATTCAGTGTTTGGTGAAATGTACAAGCTGAATATCCTTCAATTCTTGCACACATATTCCTTTAAGTAGAAAACCAACAATTACATTTAAGTACTTTTCTCCACTGTTGTTTTATCGACAATTGATGGCTTCGATGCAAGAAGGGAATATCTTCAATAATACAATGATTTCGGGAATTGAAAAAGAAAAAAAAAAATCTCCTTTCTATTTCAAAATGAACACTAGTGCAGTTTCCTATTTTTAATATATAACGACGATTGCATGGAACTATCCCATTCTTTTATTAAGAGAAAAAAATATATGATATATGTTTATTAAGGAAAATCGTAAAATATAATATAATAGACCTGTTCTCTTCTAACAGCGAGGTCTCAGTTTCAGTAATTTAAATAAATAAAAAATAAGTTAAAAGCTTCGAAGGGCGGTGGGGGAAACGCCTAAATAAATATGTCGTTAAGTTATTTTCTTTTCAAATCATCTCGGTTCGCGAAGCGTAGTTCGAGGCTAACAGTCCTTCAGGTGAACTTTTAACCTTTACCTTTGAGAGTTAAGAAGGGGCGAAAAGTGGGTTTTGCATATGCTTCCTTGGGGACTTTTTTCTTGCGGAGTCTTCTGCTGTAGAAAATAGCAGGGGGACTCCTTCCTGTCACGTGATCATGTTGAACTCGAAGACACGGCTGCACTCAAAAAATATTCATTGCAGGAAATGAATTCGGAGCATATAATGTGATGAATAATTTATCTTAATTGAAATAAGAGCCTAATACTCATAAATTTTTTAGTATACTATATTAAAACAGTTATATAGCAATAGAAATAGAAGAACTGGATTTGAAAGAATTTTGAAGTTATTTTTTTTAATGTAAAATGTTATAACAGCATTTCGACATCAATGGGTCACGACCCCAAATTGCAATCATGTTGAGTAACAGATGTCTGAAAAATTTCTTATGTCATCTTTCTGCCATTTTTTAAAAAGTTTTCTGTTAGTTTTTTTAATACCGAACGAATACTCAGTTGAATTTTTTAAATTATAGTTTCTTGAATACTGAACGATTACCAAATTGAATTATTTATTATAGATTTCTTCAACCCTGAACGAATGCACAATTGAATTATTTTTATTATTATTATAGTTTTCTTGAATATCGAGCTTTATTGAATTATTCATTATTAGTTTTCTTCAATACTAAACGATTACTCAATTTAATTTTTTTTATTATAGTTTTCTTGAATACTGAGCAATTATTTAACTGAGTTTTTTTCTATAGTTTTCTTCCATATTGAACCGAATACTCAATTGGATATTATAGTTTCTTCAATACTGAAGATAATCTTGTCTTCAATTCGTTGAAATATGAGGAGAAACTATTTTGAATTCAATTTATTAGTATTTAACATTGACTAATGTTTCAATATCTTACCTCCCACCCCTACCCCTTTTGTACGATTTAGTGGTTGAAATGAAATTTTTATCTCTAAAATGGGATTTGCAAAAAATTTTTAGCATCGAATACTCAAATGAATTTTTTAAATTATATTTCTTTATGATTCCGCCTTTTTAAATTCTTTATTTTATTTTTCTTATACTTCTTTCATTCAACATTATTTGAAATACATTAACATATTTCATTAGAATAAAATATAATTAAATGATTTAGTTCAAATAATTGGCAAGTTAAACTGCTGTTACATTAAGCAAAAATCAGTTGTCAAATAACTGTAAATTATCTATTTTAAACCACATTTGCTAAAAGTAGTTGAAACATTTTCGAACACATTTTAAAACTTAACAGGAAGTATTTATATAATCTTAATAATTATATAAAGGGTTTATTTTTTGATTACGATATCGTATTTATTTATCACCAGGAATTATTCGTAAGGCCGCCCTTCTGAGGGATGCGGCAGATACTATACACCGGGGCCCTGGGATTGAGGGGCCCCATAATGGTCAAAAACTAAAGTAATATTCTGGATTATAATAATGGAATGGAAAGATGATAAGAAGAAATTTAACTTTAAAAATCGAAGGTTTTGGAAATATACAGGTATATTATTGTCTAATGCAGGTATGCAACATATTGCAAACCTAAGGTTATACTTTACTGCCATTTACCTCACCTATTAAATGAGATTGCATACAATGTTTGAAAATTTATACTGTAAAATATTTAATATTGTTATATCTTAACATGTTCATGGCAAGAACATATCCTTCTGGGTGTCAAAAAAAAAAAAAAAGTGAAGAAACGCTTAACTTCAAGAAATCACAAGATGGTATGTTTTCTTGTCTGCAAAGTTGTTCTGGAATTAAAATTACTCCAACTTCAGAAGTTACAATTCAAACGGAGAAAAAAGATCTGCACAAACTACACATCTTGTAAAGGCAATGCAGAAACTGAAATTCGTTGAAGAACTACATATTTATACGAATATGATCGAATCAGAAAAATAATGATGAAAATGGTGATGACATATTTCATCAAGTGAGTATAAGTGATCCATATTTATGGCCAATTACTATTATAAAGAATAAGTTTAGAATGTTGTGTTAAAATCAGCCTGTATAACAGAAAGGATGTTTTGCGAAGAATCCTGTAGATAAATAATTTTCCACTACGTATTACTTTATAAAAAATGCCAAATGCCGAAATGTATCTTCGCAGCTAGTTAATGTATTCAAAAACGCAAGACTCGACATTTTGTTTTTACTGTATACTACTTTCGAAAAGATTCATAAATGAACAATCTCCACGATTTATAAGGGATTATAATAACTGGAGATAGCCGTCAAATGCAATTTCAGACCATGAGTGTTCGATTGACCGCTTTAATTCGTTTATCGTTTGGAAAAAATTACTAAAACGACTAAATTTATGTTCGACTATTGATAAAATAAATCAAGTTACTATAAATAAATAAAAGGAACGACTTAAATATTTCAAAGAATGTGATTAATTCTTATTTCAGCTTGTAATAATCTTCCATTTCGAGGAACCCAAGAAATAACAAGAAACAATAATAATTTTAATTTTTTAAGTTTAATTGAATTATTAATTAAATTCGATTCTATGCCATTAGATCATATAAACTGAATAAGAATTTTTTTTTAAAAAAATAGAATTAATTTCTCCGTTAGGAAATGAAATCTTTTATAAAATTAAAGACGGTATAAAAGCATCCATGTATTGTAGTTTCTAAATGTACTCCTGATATTTCCTATAAGGAGCAAATTCCAATCAATATTAGGTATACGAATTTTGAAGAGAAGGATTAACTATAAATGAGTCATTTACAGATTTTTAACTATAAATGAGTCATTTACAAGGTTTTTAGAAATAATTGATGCGAGAGGAGGACTAAAGAAATTATTTTGAAAACATTAAGTAGGCGTCATTTAGATATTATGAATTGTAGTGAACAGGCATACGAAAACGGTAGCAACATGAAAAGGAAATATAAAGGAGTACAATCTAAAATAATTGCTCTGAGCCCTAATGCAATTTATATGCCTCCCCTCTTATAATCTTTAATTTGTGATACCACTTCCATTAATGCATATTGTAATTTTTTTATATTGCACCGTTTATATTGTTTATTTTCTGCATCTACAAAATAAGGCTATATGGTTTAAAAGTTACATTGAAGTCCGAAATTTGAGAATGTCAGTATCATCCTATAAATGCCGACACGTACTACCATGAGACAATATGTCTGTTTACATTCGCATGGAAATATTGACTTTTCCAGTTCCACGGTAACATAAACACTGTTTCAAACACAAATTCCTTTTATCATCAATGTTTTTATTTTTAAATAAAATTAGAATAACACTAGCGCCAGACGAATTTTAAATCCTGCAGCTGGTGGAAAAATCAGACTGTACTGAATGATTTTCAAAATTTTTAAAAGCTAATTGTTTTTATTTGTTTAATTTTCAAAATAAATTATTTTTATCTTTCATATTTTATTATATTTTGATTAATTTTCATAAGTTATTAATGAAAGCAAATGAGTAAATTTACTCAAAATATGTATCAAATTTTTATTCAATAAGAATGGCAGCAATAAATGTAGAATATTCTTCTATGCATGGAAGCTCGGTTTTTAATGAATAACTCTGAAGATTTAAGGTTTAATTTATTATCAAAATTTTTTTTATGTGTCTTAGCATTTGAGGACAAAAGAAAATCTGCTCAGTATGGATCTGAAGTACGGATCTATTCATCTTCTGTAGTGTAAAAATATTTGAGTTTCATTTTTATTCGTATAGATAAATAAACTTGAGCCACATATGTGTAACTCAAAACTTATAAGGTATGACTATTATCATATGTATACTCTTGTCAGTAACAATTCCTTCTCAAAAATAGATAAAAATATTGAAGAATTAAGAAATGATAATAAATATAAGCAACAACAAAAAAGCACAGCACAATAAATAATTTGGATAAAAGTAAGTGAAATAGAAGCGGAATCCCAAACGGCATATTAACATACATAATTCTTCCTATATTTAGTATTATAAATATCAGTGATAAAAAGAAACTATAATTCTGTGTAAAAATGCATGAAATATTGTATCTAAGGAAAATGGAAATAATTATAAATGGATTAATAGAAGGAAAAATAATTAGTAATGATTTTTTGAATATTAAAAAGTATTGGCTGAAGGGAAAAAAAATATGTGAAAATTAGATATATAAATATGGTGACAAATGAATGCGGAAAATTCACTGTTACTATTAAATAAAGAAATTAAGTACCTACTTATAAAATATGTCACGTTTTTCTTTTATCTTTTCATTATTTCACACTTATCTTTGGTTACTATATAACGAATAAACAAGCAAGGTTCTAGACCTATTAAGTATAATCGGGCTTTGACCTCGAGAGGCCCCGTGTTCTTATCTAGAAAGCCGAAATAGCTATGTAGAAATATTTTTTAGAGAGTTGCGGATAACTATTCATTTTTATTACTTCGCTGAAACATTTAGAATATACCCAAGATCGTCATAATTTTCGTGATCTAGAATTCTTTGAGTTCTCTCTTGAAATGTAACATATTTTTTTTCCAAGAAAACCTTCCAAACATTCCAGAGAACAGAACTGAAAGTATATGAATGTCAGCACTGAAGTTCTGCATACATGTTAACACCACAGTTAAGTGGCCGCATACTTGAAACTGCCGATGATATAATACTTTTTTCTTTCTTCTTCTTTTTTAAATCAAAGGTTGATTACCCCAGCCAGTCGGCAACAAATAAATGATGGATTTTGCGAAGTAGATACATTATTATAGTAAATGGTTACATTTTTTATACGTTCTACTGCACAGTAATGAGAAACAAATATCAGTTTTCCGTATTAAATGTTCTGAAAAAATGCTTTATATACAATTATTCTAAATCTTTTCAGGATTTCCCAGAATTTCTGATAATTCATATTTAAATGAATAGTTCTGGTGTATTTCAATAAAAGGCCATTTTTCTTTATTTGAACTAAGAAATTAGACATAAAATCAAATACTCCTTCGGTGGAATTCCAGTCGAATTTCATTAATTTTCATTACCTATGTTTGATATTCATTAAAAAAAATGTGAAATATGGATTAAATTTATTTTGTGAATGTGTTATGGGTTATTTGATTCAAAAACAATTTTTTTTCTTTTATTTATCACGTTGGATGCTGCATGACTGATTTAGGATATCTACCTATTATCTAATTATGTAAAACTTTCTCTGTTACAATTAAGACATAACAAAAAAAAGGATAATTTGATCCGACAAATTATCCAAATCACAAGGGGAACTATAACAGTGAACATGATAATCTATTTCATGGCCTCATTCATAATCCGTAAGATTTTTCAAAGTTCAAATAATAATAATGCTTGAAATTCTTTTTATCATTTTTAATAATAAATAGGATTTTTCTTTTTCTGAAAAATAGATTACTTTTCTTGACAATATTTTCAAATTGAGGTATCTTCCTTTTCATTAAGTTTTTTTTTCCTCTTACATTATGGCCGATTTAAAGTATGGGTTACGGAGTTCTGGAATCCGAAGTTCTTTACCTCCGGACATAACAGATGATATGTATATGGACATAGCATCGAGATTTAGCAAGTGGTTATAAAATATGAAGGTGACAAGCAGTTACATTAAACTGTATAATAAATATTAATAAAATTTCGAGAAAAAAATTTTTAATGAAAAAACAGAATTTTACATAAATTACAAAATTGCCTTGCTTTTTGGCAAAGTTCGTCCAAAGTCGTGTCGGTATGGTTAAGCAAAATTGAACTTTAAAGATGGTGAGAAGACTCTTACTTTCATCAAAAACATATGGTTCAATTGTTTAAATAGCGATGTTGTCGTTTCTGTCCAATTTATCAAAGAATTCGTTAATAATTTTTATGCAAGTTTTCTAATGTAGCAAAATTAAGATCTTTACCAAGGTCGTTATTTCTAACAAACCTCGCTATGTTACTAATTTGCTGAACAGTTACATTTTTCTATCTTTCTAACGTTGAGGTGTTGATTTTTGCTGCAGTAGCCCAGATATGTAATTCTTAGGGCATTAGAGGAGAATATTTTTATAGTTTGACCTTTTATAGTTCTTTGGTATATATTCTTACCATCTGTTCAAGAGTTTTTATGAGGTTTCAAAAAGGTATTTTAGAATGATAAATAGGGTAATCAGATTCCAAATTCGATTGATATTCTTAATAGCTCTGAAATACATTGTATATTGTTAAATATCATTTAAATTCTAAAGCATTAAATATGGTTACCACTGCCTGTTCACGAAGTGAGGGCATTTCGTAGCAGCATTAAGTCTTAACTTCTGAAAAACTTTTCAGACATGAACCACCAATGTGCTGTGTTCCTTATGTCTAAGATATATTCTTATGTTGTTATTGTTGTTACTTATGACACTTGACATGGACAAGACCCCCGCTGATACAGCAGCAGATTTAAGCCAAAAGGAGCGTCTCTTGTTTTTGAAGTAGCGGCAACTAGGGCCAAGAATACGACTTAGCTACACACTCGCCACATTTGTTTGCACAGCCTCTATTTACGGGGGGGGACCGTCACACATCTCACAGAGAGCACAAAGAAACGCAATCATGCCCAAACCGGGACTCGAACCCTGAACTCCCAGAACAAGAAGCAGACGCGCTACCTCTGTGCCAGAAAGCCGGCATGTATTCTTCTGTTTAACCCTTTGCACTTCGAAAAATAATTAGATGCATAATTATTCACCTAATACAATGATTTGCTTATTGTTATGAAAAATAAATATACATAATTCTTTTAAGTCGAATTTCTTTCAAAAATTAATCTACATCTCTTAACTGTTAAGTAGGCGTTTTTAACAATTAAATTAAAAAAATAAATAAATAAAATGTCAAAATGATGCACAATCTTGAATGGTGAGTCAGAGGCTCCGTCGGAGTGCAAAGGGTTAATTATCATTTGTTATTAAATTTATTTAATTTAAATTTAACATTGTTTTTAAAAAACTGCGGATGCAATTGTACTTTCTTAAAATTCGGAATCTTCCTG
This sequence comes from Argiope argentata, assembly GCA_026289955.1. Taxonomy (NCBI): domain Eukaryota; kingdom Metazoa; phylum Arthropoda; class Arachnida; order Araneae; family Araneidae; genus Argiope; species Argiope argentata. The sequence goes on from JAOUZG010022948.1 coordinate 2,832,349, forward strand.
TTAATAATTCCGTGCATATTTTTACTTCATTTTTGGTATAATGATTATTTGAATACTGTCATTTACGACATTTCAATTTATTTCCTAAAGCAAAAATTGACTTAGATATCATTAATAAAATTGCATCAGGCACTGCAACAGTTTTATTTTAATGCAATATTGAATTCCTCTCAAGCAGCCTAATAAACGCAAAATAATATTCAAACTTTAATGTAAGACATTATTGAATTGGAATTCCATGATTTCTAACTAAAAAATCGTATGAAGTTGTTTTAAATTATTTAAAATTGAATGGTAAGTATACTTATCAATGAACATTCGATGACATTGTTACTTTTAACGTTCAGGCATACAACTTTCTTTCCTTGAATGATCTCTGGTAAACATATTCGCCACCTCTTATTTCATAAATTAAATGGCAAATCAGCGAACTTTGGATGTTTAAATATTTACATCATGAATTTATCATGATATAACTGTAAAATATTTGTAACTTATTTGTCAATGCCCCGGAATTATAAAGAGTTAAAAACGTGTTTTTCTGATATAGATTAGATTTATAATTAAGGAGTAGATAAATCTTGGCTTTTGTTCCTTTGAAGTTGCTCTTTATTTTGTTGATACATTTTTTTGAAGACAAAATATTTATTCGGGGACGCCAAGGTAAACTATGCCATTACTCCATTGTACTGCTTTCCAAAACAATAACAATAGATTTAAATCTGAGATTTGATTTTATTAGACTTGCTAATTAAACAATCCGGAATGTACATTCATATCATATTTAATTTATCCTTCACGTATGAAAATCCAACTCGGACACAACGATTAAATCTCTTTTGGGAGCTATTAAGTGCCGATAAGACATCATGGACAATTAGGACTGTAAAACTTCAGCAACACCTGAAATTATTTTTTTAAATTAAATTTTCTGGTTTTGGAGAATTTTCTTATTTTTTTACAAACAGTTCGATGCTCTTCCCTTATTTTTTAAATCTCAAATCGAAGATCTAAGATAACGCAAAAAAAAAAAAAAAAAAAAAAAAAAGAGACGAAAACGTAAAAATCAGACAAAAAAAAATTCAGCGAACAAGAGAAACGCGCATTGGAGCTATTCATCTGGCAATCCATGAAAATCCACTTGCACTCATCTATCGTGCAGCTCATGAAATCCTACTTGCAATCATCTAACTGACTGATTGAAGATCAAAAACAACTCTTCTTTTGAATTCACAACCATTCGACCTGCAACCCGGCTTGAAGTGCTGATTTTTTCCCCCTCTCTCCCTCTCTCTTTTTTTTTTCTTTTTTTTCCCGCTTTCTCTTCTATCCAAAGTTCGCCTTGGTTCTTTCTGTTTTTTTCCTCCCTGCTCTCTTATCGGATATTTATGAGTTTTGGTTTCGATTCTTTTGGCCATGATGTAAACACATTTGCTTTATTGGATATTCATCTTTTTATACGAGGTCACTCATCAAAGAAGAGATAATCTAGTTTTTTTTTAACTTATTCAGATAAATAATTTTAAGAGGGATCGCTTGTTATTAATTATTGCATATCTATGTTGTTGAATGTTACAAATCATTTATTGCTCATCTTTGGAAGAGCATTATTGAGCTGACTGGCTGAGGATTAGAGTATATATTTGGAGGGAGGCTCTTATATTTTTATGTGTTAAATTATCATTTCAGTAAGCAGATAGTTTTCTGTTAACAAAACTGTTAGATATTTATATCATATTAGCAATTTAATGTGTTTGAAATGAACAAACTTCATAAGCGAATTTGAAATTTTAAAAAATAGACTAATTTTGTGTAAAGCAGCTTAAAAACAAAAGAAATGCAATTTCTAAATATTTTTTGTAGCCCTGAGCCGACAAGTAGTCATAGTGAGACATCTTTCATGGTCAGATATCAAAACTACTGTTTGTCTGACAATTCACTATTGAAATTTCACTTCACTTAAATTTGAGAACTAATGACTTTGTTCACCTCCTATCCCTCCGAGCAATTTTAAATATTATTAGAAGAACCTGGAGTGATCATCAGATCCTGAAAATCTTGTAAAACTTCTAGATCAAAGTCATCTCGTCCTAAATCTATGAAGATAAAAAGAAAGTTATAAATAGGATAAAAATAATATTCAGTTTTACTGCAAGTACACTAAGACCCCGCTTAACGCTGTTTCGTTTAGCGCTGTTTCGGTTTAGCGCTCTTTTATTTCAACCCGGGGATTCCACGAAATCGCTCGCAGCATACGGGGATTCCCCGAAATATTATTTAGCGATAGGTTTCAAATACATATCCGAAAGAGTGTAATTGCATTTCTTGTTTGGTGCGGTATTGTACAGACATATTTTTATTATTGGGAACATTTGTTGACATTATTGTAAGTAGGTATTAATTTACATATTTAATACTATATTACAGTGTCAAATATTTTGATCTTTAGTTTTTTACTATGGGTGATAATGAAAAAGAAAAGAAAGCAACCAGAAAAAGCATTTCACTCAAAACTAAAATGGAAGTCATTAGAAGATTAGATTCTGGTAAACGTCAAACTCTAATTAGTGCTTTATTGAATTTGCCAACTTCAACTATTAGGACCATCATGAAGAATAAAGAAAAAATACTGTCATCGGCAACTGCAACTACGTCAAGCTCTGCAACTAGAATTACCCGTTCTAGAAATAATATCATAGAGGAAATGGAAAAACGACTGTCTATATGGATTGACGACGAAATTGACCGCAATATGCCATTAAGCCAATCTATCATAATGGAAAAAGCTAGAAGAATTTTTAATTACATTCAGGCTGAGACAATTGACAAAAGTGAAACTATCGTTGCTAGTCGAGGATGGTTTAATAGATTTAAACATTGAAATAACCTTCACAACATAAAGATTACAGTAGAAGCAGCAAGTGGTGAATTTCCAGCAATATTAAAAAAATAATTGAAGAAGGAAACTATCCTCCAGAATTGGTTTTTAATGTTGATGAAACAGGCTTGTTTTGGAAAAGAATGCCGAAACGAACATTTCTATCCCGTGAAGAGAAATGGGCACCAGGATTTAAAGCTGCAAAAGATCGCTTAACCCTTCTACTAGGTGGTAACGCAAGCGGAGATTTTAAATTAAAACCATTACTAATTTACCATTCCAAAAATCCAAGAGCGATGAAAGGCATATCTAAATCAACTTTACCTGTAATTTGGGAGTCTAATAAAAAATCATGGATAACTGCGAAAATTTTCCAGAATTGGTTCACTGAACATTTCTGCCCGTCTGTTAAACGTTATTGCGAAATTAAAAAAAACTTGAACAAAAAGCACTTCTGTTAATTGATAATGCTCCAAGCCACCCAACAAATTTATCAGACTTAATAACATGCATTTCAGTCGAAGTGGTTTTCTTGCCGCCTAACACAACTGCCTTAATTCAACCAATGGACCAAGGCGTTATATCAAATTTTAAGGCTTATTACTTGCTGCGAACCTTTAAGCAAATGTTTGAAAAAACAGACGGAGAAGAGAACCAGTCCATAAGAGAATTTTGGAAAAACTACATCGTGGATGCTGTAGAAAACATAGGCCTCTCTTCGAATGAGGTAACAGAAAGATCTTTGAAAGGAGTATGAAAGAATATTTGGCCGGATTTAAGTAAGAGCGATGACGTTGGACACTCTGTCGATGTGGATGAAATAGTGGAAGAGATAGTGAAATTAACGAAGCAAACCGGTTTTGAAGGGGTAAATGTGGAAGATGTTGAAGAAATAATTCAAGAAGCAGCGGCTAGTCTATCTAATGATGAGCTCAAGGAATTAACTGAACAAGAAGAAAACAAAAATCTTGACAGCCGTGATTCAGAAGAAGAGCAAAAAGAACTTTCGATGGCGTTTGTAAAAAGGAGTTTGTCTACCATAACTGAAATAATGGATCAATTCATTGAAAATGATCCGAATTTTGACAGGAGCTCAAAAGTAAGGCGTGGTGTTAGAGATGCTCTATCCGTTTATGAAGAACTTTTAAGAGAACAACGCAAAAGAAAAAAAGGCAAACAACATTAGATGCTTTTGTCACAAAAAGGCAGAACACTGAAAACGCGAAAGGCTAACTAAATATGACTGACTTAGAATTTTATTTGTTTTTTTAAAAAGAATATTCGTTTTGTTATTTATATTTTGTTTTTATTTTTGCAAGAAATAATAATTTGGTATTAATTTGGGCTTTAAGAAATAAATGTTTGATTTTATTTTTATTAAAAAAACATACTTTTTAAATTTAATACCTAACCAATTTCCTAGCCATCTTCCCCTAACCCCAATATTTACATGTAAAGATAGCCTCGTTTAGCACTGTTTCGCATTACGCTCTACTTAGATGGAGCGTATCCCCCGCGTTAAGCGTGGTCTTACTGTATTATTTACTGCTTTCAGAAACGGTGGAACACAATTTTTTCACGGATTGTTAGCATTTTTAACTGAGATAGATCCATGCTCTAAAAATCTCATATTTTAATCAGAAGGCTAAATATCCGAAGGTCATCACTAGCTGAAATGTTTTAGCCATATATCCAGGGGCAGATTAAATTTATTGAAGTTCACTAATGCTGATACTCTGTGGGGCCCGAATAAATTATTATACATTATATTCATGTACTTTTTAACTAGTTTGGCCTTACAGTTTCAAATATATTTTCGAATGCTTTTTACACGGTTTAATTATATTTTTATTAATAATAACAGCATTTTATTATCGCTATATTAATTATTTGATACTAGTTACATTAATCTATGTGAATAATACAAATAAATGATCGGTACTTTTAAATGAATGCATATAAGTAATTCGAGTTTAATACAAATTATGTTTATAGTTTGCAACGTCAATTACGTGTTTTGTTTACAGTTAAAAATGTATTTTTCCCCCTTCTTATTGTAATTTGTTTGAATTTTCCGATCTTTTCAATGTTTAATACTGAATACTAGACAAGATCATTGTTAATCCATGTTTCATATATGATTTACCAATGAAAAACAAGGCTTGTGTTTTAGAAGTTTCCTATAGCGTGAAATATTTTTGTTGTTGTTACTTATGGCACTTGCCATATTGGACAAGCTTCCCGCTGATACAGCAGTAGATTTAAGCCGAAAGGAGCGTCTCTTGTTTTTGAAGTAGCGCCAACTAGGGCCAAGAGTACGACTTAGCTACACACTCACTTGCACAGCCCCTTCTTACAGGGGGGTACATTCACACATCTCACTGATAGCACACAGAAGAACAGCCATGCCCGAACCGGGATTCGAACCCGGAACTCCCAGAACACGAGGAAGACGTGCTACCTCTGCGCCAGAAAGCCAGCAAATAAAGATATATTTTTCATAAACCAGATTTCAGAAAATATTTTCATTAAAACACAAAAAATAACTCTGATTTTTTACTTTAAAAAAGAAAATATAAGAAATTGAAGAATAAAAAATATTTCATGTGCATATTTGTAAAAAAAAGAACATTAACTAACTTTTTTTTATTAAATTAGAGTCAGCAGTTAGTAATATTTAAGCGTATTGTTGATTTTGAGTACTTCTAACTTTAAAACTATATCGAAGATTTTTTTAGGGCAAGTTTTTGAAGAAACTGAGATGATAATTATTGATAAAAAAAATATTCTTTTAGAATTCGGTATATTATTTTTCACTGAATTGCATTCAGGAAAATAATTCAGTAATAGATTTCACAGTAATTTTAAAGATTAACCTGTAACATAAATATTTTTTTTAATCCATTCCTACCAAATTCAACAAAGAAAATTTTTATGTTAGTTACTTTTAATTAAATAATTACACTTGTTGTTGTTCTCGTGTTCCGCTTTACAATGGAAGGAGGGGTGTAGTAGCTTCTGAGAATAAGAACCTCTAAGCATCGGAAGGTAGAAGTCTGACTTCTAGTTCACACACGTCACAAACCCTTTTCACAGGGCGGACTTTATTCGTGCATTTCATTCAATCATCCACAGATCTTAATTTAGATCTGGACTAGATAACGATCATCTCTGACCCAGTACCCCGAGGGTATTACTCTCGACACGGAGAACTTTGTGACCACGACAGATTTAACGACCATCACTCACACACAGAGAGAGAGTCTTCGGATGGCGGGTTTGAACTTGCAGCCCAAGGGATGCGAATCCAAAGCCCTACCAACTAGGCTATCCCGGCCTAATAATTGTAAATACTATAAATAATTAATCAAAAACTTATACTAGCGTTGCATTTTCAAAGTTAATTGAGGATTCAACGCCAATTGAGGCAATTCAAAGTGCTTGAATTTTCTACGCCAGTTGAGGTAACGCAGTACAGATTAGAAAATTTTAATTTTCTTTATTCTGTAATATTTTAATTCGAAAGTTCCTCAAAATGAATTCAAAAAATAGATTAATTAACGTTTTATTTTAAATGCATCATACATTAAAAAAGTAAACAGAATCGTTTGAAATAATTGGTCGAAAACATGTTAAACCTAACCTCATTAGGGTGGGGAAAAGACAACCTGAATTCGTTACTTATTTGGAGGTGAGGAAATGAAGATTTTTGGCGACAAAGTTAGTTTTTAATTAATTAATAAAAAATTAATGAATTAATATTTGAAAAAAAAAACTATATTAACATCTAATGTCACCCACCACAAGTTAAAAAAATTACTTGAACTTTGAGTGGATGAATAAAAAGGATTTAATTAAAATTTGAAAGTTTGAACAAGATATACATATAGAGACAGTGTGAGCAAATAGTAGGAATTGAAAAAATGAGAAAAGAACACCAATGGAAAACTTTAATCATAAATAAACTTAAACTATTTTTTATTTTCAAAAATAATATTTTGATGCTTAATAATTTTAAAAAAAGTTTTTAAAAAACTGACACGGTACTTTAGATATAAAATATTTCATTTAATATGATTTATAAAGTTTTATTTCTTTTTCTTATTTATTTATTTATTAATATTGTTGATAATTTAATAATGTATAGAATAACTAAAAATTTTAAATAAAACTTTATATATTTAGCTATCTTAATTCTTTTCCTATAATAGAGATGTATTTTTAACGACAAATCTGTTTAGAAGGGAATGTCAAAAAAAAAAAAAAATCAAAACAAGTGGTAGTTTTTATATCCGCGTTATTTTTCCTCGTAGCACTATTTTTATTGCTCGTAATTGGTTCCTATGCTATTACTGTTTAAGATAAGGCAGAAAATTTATTTAAAATCTTTGTTTCCGAGTTTTCTCTTTCGCTTTACCTTATAGGCATAGCTAACAGTCTTCTCGAATACTAATTGGTGCTCCACCGACCGATAGAGTAGTAATTGGATGAATTTTCATTGAATAATAACATGACCTTTAGATTGATATATCAAGTTCGTTATACATAATACTGTTAACATGACTGTTTTTTATCAAGGAGGTATATTTGTCTTTGTTCTTTAATGAAGAGTATTGTCTCACGTTCACGACTGCAATTGATGTTTTTCTTAAATGTCATTGACTGAATTGGAATTGAAACGGAATATGAGAAGTTACGTTCATTCATAAGCTGCAAAAGTTCTTTAAAAAAGGAAAATCTTGATAAAAAAATATGATATATCAGTCGCCATCTTTGAATTATTTAAATAATGCTTGATTCTAATAGTTGTTAATAGTCATTCCATTTATTAGGGGATTTATATTTAATCGCATGAATGAATAACATAAATTAATAGCTACAAATACATAGACATAATTTTAAGCGAATTAATATAATGAGAATGACTTAATTTAGAGAATTAATATAAAGAGAATGACTTAATTTAGAGAATTAATATAAAGAGAATGACTTAATTTAGAGAATTAATATAAAGAGAATGACTTAATTTAGAGAATTAATATAAAGAGAATTACTTAATTTAGAGAATTAATATAAAGAGAATATAAATGCTTAGAAATAATATAAAGACTTTTTTTATGAAATTCATTTGCAAAATGTCGATAAGTTTAGACGTTATGAAAGTCTCCTAAATAATAATAGTGCATTTAATAAATATTATTGTTCGTTTCAATATCCTGAGACTATCACTTTTCAACGATTCTATCTTATTAAGGGGCGAGACGCGGTAGGACGAATGCATTTCCGGAATTCTTCTTTGAGCTTAAATTCTTCCCATTAGATACTTTTTTCGTTGAATTTTTTTCACTTTTATTTATTTGAGTATTGTGTCGGTTCTAACTGCATTTTATTTTAATTCAAAATTACGGATTGATATATCTAATTCAAGTGGCAAAAAAGCTTTCGGAAGTGGTACAAAGAAAGTGTTGTTTATTATTTCATGTAACATATTTTAAAATGATAATATTCTCCGTTAGAAAAATCGTTTATAATAATGTTTGTTTAAATATGTTTAGAATATATTTTATATATCGAAATATATAAAATTTATTTAAAAAATAATATTAATAGTATTTTTAAGACGTTCTATATTTACAGCAGCTCCTTACATGAAAATGTTTTAAATAGAGTAAACTCTCAATTATCCATTGTTGATAATCTAAATATTTTGTCAAAAAATTTAATAACATATAAAAACAAAATCATTTTAATATAAAAAAAGATCGTTATTATTTTGCCAAAAAAATAATTCCTAAAATTTAAGAGCAGAAATTTTTCATTTATTCATGATAATTTAATATTTATGTAACTTGCATTAAATAAAAATTACTCTTAAATATTTTACTTTTATGTCTTTGCATTAGTATCTTTTCCTGTCAGTATTACTCCATAAAGTTCCATAAATCCGCTAGTAATCCGTTTACTTTATTGATAAATGTAAACATCTTTCATTTCACCTCTATTTTGACTAATTAAACCCATCCAAACGCTTACGCAAAAGAGTGGGCCTAAATTTTTGTAATTGAAAAGACAATTTGGGAATTTTTAAAACGTACAAAAATAATTTGGTTGAAACAATATTTTGTGAATTATTCACAAAAAGTTCCCGAAATTTCGCTTACTTTTAAGTTAAAATTCTAATCTAATATTCGAAAAAAAAATGGTTTTGTGGTGTGCTATTCCCTCGTCTATTTAGGACAGAATTTGCGACTTTAATCAGATATCAATTTAATTTAATCATAGTAGAATCCTGTTTTGAATGAAAACTAGAGTTACTTTGGGTCGGGTCTCATAATTTATAGCAGCATAGTATTTGGTCCCAGAAAGAATTAGCGTGCACTTCTGTGGCATCGGGTTTCGAAACAGGAACTCGCCACTCCCTAACTCAAAACCTTCGGATAAATCCATCATGGCTCTGCAGCCTTTGGGAGAAACTTTAAAAAAATTAGCCCTCCCCCCCAAAAAAAATCATTTAAGAATTATCTTTCTCTATTGAGGCGATCAGGGACCTTTAAGAATGATTTTTTTACAATTTTCACCTTAGCAATTTGAAATTTTGCAGGCATTAAGAGTAACACTATAGGAGATGACACACAAACTTTTAAAGCTTTATATTAATTTATTTAAGAGTTAGGGGGGTTAATATAATATAATATTAGCCGTAAATAACATTAATGGAAGATGTTCCAGGTGCTCCAAATTTGTTCGAAAGTACTCCAATTTATATTATTACTTTCTTTAACCCTTTTAAAACAAAATTTGGGATTAATCTTGAAATTTGAGTGCGAAATATCAAAATTAACTAATGTATTAACTCAAAACTACTTAAACTTTTTATTAAAAAAATCAGTAGTTTTAAGTTATCTTATTAGTTAATTTTGATATTTCGTTCTCAAACTTCAAGTTTAATCCCAACTTTTGTTTCAAAAGGGTTAGAGTAAGTAATAATATAAATCGGAGTGCTTTCGAACAAATTTAGAGCGCCTGGAACATCGTCCATTAATGTTATTTACCGCTAATATTATATTATATTAACCTCCCTAACTAACTCTTAAATAAATTAATATAATGCTTTAAAATTTTGTGTGTCATCTCCTATAGTGTTACTCTTAATGCCTGCAAAATTTCAAATTGCTTAGGAGAAAATTATAAAAAATCATTCTTAAAGGGACCTGATCGCCTTAAAGAAAAAAAAAATTAAAAGAAGTTGCCTGCGAAACAAAAACTGGAAAATCCGAGCAAACGAAAGTTGCATATTTTATCTTTAAAAAAAAAGTGAGGAAGCTCTCGTTTCTTCTTCAGATAAATGTTAAAACTCATTACGTACAAGATTTTTAAAAAGTTAAATTTTATTTTAATAAGTATTTAATCTTTCAAAAATGAGAACTTTCTATAATGATCCTCTGTATGATCTGCAGTTTTGAAATAGAGTGTAGTTGCTCAAAGCAGGTTTCTTTCTACGTTTATACTAAACAGTAGACAATCTTTGAATTGATTTGCGTTGATAGGTGCTATTTTTATTGTGAAATGGAAATGTAACAGAACTTTCACACACACCTACCTGCTGTGAAATCAACCTAATTTGTCGAAAATGATGTCGAAATGTGCATTATTATTATTCTGCCCACACTTTGTTCCTGTGATATGTTTATTGTGGACATTTGGAGAAGAAATTCATGGGTAAGTTCTCATCCTCATTTAAAATGCAAGGCTGATATGTATTAAATAAATTCCTCGTAAAGAAAATGCAAAGTTGATAATTAGTGATAGTCGTGCAATAATAAAAAAGTGAGGATCAGATTCTCGCCAAGATGTATTCTAATTATCCGAAGAGGCTGGTTAAAACGGAAAAAATAAGAAATAAATTATTCTTTCAAAAATTATGTGAAAAATTTAAGCCAGATATTTTTATTGTTTTTATAGTCCTTAACACTCTGAGACTGATTTTACTTTCCTCTACTCGAAGCGGCTAACTTTTATCCATTCTTTCTTTTTTTCTGCCCTGGTAAAAAGAATATAACGGCTGAATTATAATTCATAAAATAAGTCTACTGTCTCACTTTTTTTTTCTGGCGTTGAAAGTCATCAGGTTGAAGTTACTGACAGTTTGAAAAGTATTACTTTCAACTGAAAGAAACACTTTATAAACGAAATAAATTACTTGGAGTTGAAAGAAATTATTGAAATTAGCTGTATTAAAAAGGAATTAAAGATTAAGAATTGATTTTATTTATTTTTTCATAATGCATTTGCGTATAACATAGTGGTATAGAAAGGATAAATGGCATCCTGGATTAGTATATATAATATATATATTTCTCTTTTATTTTGAGAAATTTGATGACTTCTGGTTTTAAAAACATGAAAGAAAATATATTGTTTTCGAATCGGTTATTTGTTGCCTCTCGTAGTGTCAATGACTTTCCTGTATTTCTTTTTTATGCTATTACGAAAATTCAGTGCATTGAAATACTTCATATAAAAGTATCGAAATAAAAATTCTTGCTGAAGAAACTACTTCACCCTGAGAATTTTAATACACGAGTTTATCTTTTGTAAAGTCATTCATTCTTTCTTTATTTGTGATTTTAACGAATATTGGTTTTTTTTTCAAGCATTTCTAATTACAACTATAAACAATATTTAAATGGTCCAACGATTTTAAATCGGTTACTTATGTCAAGCTGCAACTTTACTGGAGATTAACTTCAAAAAATGCCATTGAATAGTGGGTAAAAATATAGATAATAATATTTTTAATTTTAAAAAAATCTAAAGGGCAAAGTAAGAATCGTGAAAACGTGAGGCGCTGATAAAAGTAAAGTACTCTATATAAATAAGAATTTTAATCGCATTTAAAGAATATTTTTTAAAGAATACTTAATTTTTTTTACTGATATTCATAATGGTTTAATTTCTTTATCGCATTCTCAGAGTCACACATTTTTAAATTTTTTGCTTCGATTTTTTTCTACATTTTAATACAGTAATAAAACCTTTTATGAATACTTTTGATTTTATTATTTTCTACTTTTTAGTCTATTATATTTCGAAATTCTTTTTTACAACTTTTATGAGTCTCACAATTCGTTCTCAAACTCGCAAATACCAAATGGAACATCTTGTATTTAATCAAAACTACATTGAAAATAAAAACTTTTTTTAAATAAAAACAGTTAAAGTGTCTTGATATCTATTTTTCTTAAATTCGCTATCAAGTGATAGTTCTTGTTTGGATTCAAAATTTATATCAATCAGTGAAATGTTATTAAAGTCGGAAAATATTTAATAGAGCAATGACATAGAAAATACATATCAGTACATTAAAAAAAACTTAGCATGTCGGGAAATAATGAAAAACAATTACAAAATCTCATTTTGCAAACATTAAAACATCGATTTAAATAAAATACAATTAAATTACGAGATATGTTGATTATTACATTTTGAAAAAAAGTAAAGTATTATATTGGCTTCGAATAATCGCAACTTTAAAATATTTCAAAATACTTAAATATCAAAAAGTGAATGAAAATCGATAACCAAAATTTTGCGTAAGAAGTAAAATAAAAGTTTTGTTAGATTTTGGGTAAGATAAAAACGTGCAAAAAAAAAATATTCTCCGTACATTTTATGTTTGTTTAAAATGCAAGAACAATTGAAAAAGAAAATTAACTCCGTCGCCATTTGTATGAGAACAATGTGAAACGCGAGTCAATTATTTCATAAATATTCGAACTGGAGAAAGCAAGTTTAAATTGATATGCGTCATGCTTGAGTGATTCGTTAAAAATTATTTTACAGAATAAGAATGTGGTATTTTCTGTTTCATAGAGACTGTGATTTAAATGATTTCCTGAGACCCTGGAAATTTCATCGTATATTCATTTGCTGGTGAGTCATAATCTTTAACCTTAAGATCAGATAAAACTTCACTCTTTTCAAATACAAAATAAACAAAAAAGGAAGGACGCAGTTTGCAGAATTTTACTTTGCCCTTTGACATTTTGACGAATCATGCACTTGCATCGAATTTTTAGATTCTAAAAGGCGTAAACAGTAAATGAATCATTCATAGCTGTTATGATGAAAACTAAATAAGTGGATTATTGAAACATCTGAACTGTCTTGTCGAATCTTGATTAGATGAAATATATACAATTCATTTCTGCTGAGTAAGAATATGGTGTCTTCTATTTCATGAGGATTATATTTCAAATGATATCTCCTCTGTTTAGTTCTTCAGATACTCTAATCTTAAAATTAGATAAATCATTATTTATTTCAAACTAGCCGCCTTTGGCGACCAGTCGGTTCGCCAGTATTAATGGTCGCTAAAATTTTCATATATTTTATGTAGCCGTGTCTCATAACAGGTTTTTCACTAAAATATTTTTAAACCAAACAAATTTTGATGATCATATAATTCATTTATAGTTTTATTTTCTTCAGATGTTCTGTTCATTGTACTACTCATCTTTCCCTTTCAATCCGAGCAATGATTGTCCCAGAATTGATATTTCACTTAAATCGTGGAAGGAAAGATCTAAATTTCTACGTTTTTAAATAATAATGAGATTCGAATTTTCATAAATGTAAACGCACAAAACAAATAAAGACACAATTGGATTTCAAGAGATGCGAAAGTTTAAAAACAGCTTGGAAAATGCCGCGCACAGAGAAAATAATGGTGACACACACACCCTTTTCTTTTTCTTCATTCCTTTCCTTTCTACAAACCCTTTTTTCCTTTGTTATTCTTTTTTTCTTCCCTGTCCAGACTTTATTTTGAGCAGGCATGGATTAAATATCCATACAGACTAGTAATAAAAGCAACTGTTTTCTTTCTTTTTTTAAAAATCCCGTTATCTATAAATGAAAACCAACTGACTTCGCGTATTTATTCTAAACAAATCATAATTTATTACTTCCTGCTATCTTACTCAGTTGGTGTGGGGGAAGGGAATGAAGATTTTTGGCGGGAAAGTAAGAAAAGTGTCTTTTTAACTATTTTCCCTCGCAGTTTTTTTTTTTTTTTTTTTTTTTCATTTTTTTCTCTCCATAAGAACCACCCTCGTGTCTTAACGAAAATATTTTTTTAAAAATTAGCCAAATCGGTCGAGCCGTTCTCTAGTTTTGCGCTTAGCAACGCATTTCGATATCCATTTTTATTAATATAGATACTAAGTTATTAAAAGGGAAGGATGAAACTCATAGAATTTGTATTGCTCTTTGCTATTTTGTAGAACCCGCTTGCATCGAATTTTTAAATTCTAAAAGTCGTAAAGTATAAATGAATCCTTAATAACCTTTCTTGATGAAAATTAAATAAATGAATTGCTTAAATTTCTGTACCATGTTGTCGAATCTTAGATAAAAGCTATCCCTAGAATCGAATGTATCACCTAATTAGCGAGTGACGTAAATATCGCCGTCAAGGACTTATTTTTCTCTGAAAAACACATCTTCCTCTTTCACGAAAGCAATAAAAAGTTATTTATAGTTCACTCCGTAGTATCTCCAGTTAAATTTAATCAATTCCATTCAATAGCGTAATCTATGAGCAATTTGAGATTCATTAGTTGAACCTGAATGTCTTCAATTGACCTACTTGTCGAAAGGAATCGTACACGCTTTACAGAGGATAAAAGAAATATCACTGGGAGAGTTAGGCAAGAAGATATTGTTTTGGATTTTCCTTGTACAAATCGTACATTTGCAAGCTCATTGACTTTATCGCAAGCAGGAGGTCAATTAAAATGACGGAAACATGATTTCGTTTAACCCATTGACTGCCAGCTACGAGATATCTCGTA
>JAOUZG010022948.1:2853359-2872339 GCA_026289955.1 Argiope argentata
TATATATATACAGCTTTTTCAAATAGTAATTAATTAATTAATTTTTAATACTTTAAACAGAGTTTTAGTAGTTTGTAATGAAAATTGAAATTAATCGGCAGTAGCTCAATCCGTAAAATGCGATGAATTCAGTGAAGAATGTGAGTTCAATTCATGCGAAAATCAGTCATTTTTTTATGAATTATTTATATTAAATTGTAATTAGTTAATAAAAAGTGAATAAAATTTTTTTTCTTTGTTGACCTAAGCATATATATATATATATATATATATATATAGTTTTATTATTTATTTTATTTTTTGAATGTTCTTCCCGTTTACAAAATTTCATACTTTTTTTTATTGTTATTGTATCGACATTATTCTTTTTGAATAGTTATGTTGTTTTCCAAACAATTTATAAAGGCAGAGTAACTCACGTTTTCAAGTGAAAATTAGCGGAAGAAATACTTAAAAAAATACCTAAAACAAATACACCACAAAAAATAGAACTCTTACACCATATGCATCATTACCCCGAAAATTTACCCGTCAAAGTTTTCCAATCCTCATCGTAATGGCGTCATCGAAGGAAGCTCGCAAACGCTGTGTAGTTTGTTTATCAAGGGGAAAAAAAGGAGATATTTTATCAATGGAATAATTGCCATGTGCATTATGTCTGGACCATTTTAAATATTATCAAATATCATCAAAATAATTAGATTCCCTTCCTCTTATTATTCTTAATCTATAATGAAGTAAAAATTCTTTATTTTTGTCCTATTGTTTTTATTTTTCATATTTTGAAACTATCATTTAAAAACAATTAAAAAAAATTGATGATAAGAACGGATGTTTCATTTTCTGTGTTTTCCCCATGGGTTAAAACTTTCATGTAATAACAATCGTAGGACTTTAAATCGGACATCATATTTTAAATACTCAAGCTAACATACACAGTCTTGGGAATAGATTTCTATCATAGAAACCTGCGCCAACGAAGCCGAAACCTTACCATCCAACTCCACGATATCTCTTATCTGTGTCATGAATATGAAACTGGTGAGTCGCAGATTTGAATCTGGCTTCCACTTTAGACTGATCATGTAATCATGGTTTCCGCTTTAAATCTGTCATGTGCTCAGGCTGATGCACTGTAAACCCAGTCTATTGATTCGGGTGGTGCCAATTCAGATCATGCCCTCATCTTATGATCATGGTTCGAAATTTCAAGGCTCGCCTCAATTTAGCCCTCATGTAGTATCAAAATCATTCGTCAATCTAATTATTTTAAACAGGCGATACATAGATAAGAATGAAAAATTAAAATATTAACTAAATTTTATGAAAGGATTTAATCATTAAACATGCTCTTCACTGGCAATACTGTTAAGCCATTTCGACGTTGTTGTGGGTAAGAATATCTATAAGTGAAATTTAATCTTCTAAAAACGAGTGAAATTATCTTTAATTTCACTCGTTTAAAGATTAAAGATAATTTCACTCGTTTTAATGCTTTATGAAATATACCAAGTTAATACAAAAGTATTCTAAGAAGTTAATGAGAAGAATATTAAGTATACTAAGTTATTAATTATTTAGATTTATTAATGAAATAAAAGTGATCTGCTAAACTTTAAAAATAGAACATTAGTTTTGAAAAAAGATTTTAGTGTACCCATGTAACAAGGGAAGAATTTGTTTCTCTGCTATGTTTGAAACATTTTAATTTTTTAATTTCCAAATTCTTTTTCGGTCAATTTTTGTATTTGTATTAGAAATTTGTATACATGTAAAATGTGTATATTGCATTAAAAAAAGTGAAATTTGTATTCATTTTTTTTAATTGTAACATCTTAACATGACAGAAAATAGACAGACAAATTCAGAGTAGAGTGAGTTACTTTGAAATTAGAAACCTCTCTAACTAGTATTTATTCTTCGATCTTCTCAAAATTGATCTCAATGGAAATGAATACAAGGGGTGGATTTATTTCAATCGACAAACTGATTGTCAATAAGCTTAAATAAGTCAAAAAATTTAGTCAATAAGCATAGTTAATTAACTACTGCCTTCAATACACTTATCATTTTTTACTGAATCGATTCGGCTTCATGAAACCAACCAAATTTTATGGAGTTTAATAAAAGCTTCTAAAGTTACAGATTTTTGAAATGTGTCACTTCCAATGTTAAATGGGGGGGGTTATGAATTTCCGATGATATCTCTGAAATTATTATATATTTCTCAAAAAAAAATCACTTACTAACAGAAAATTAACTTATAACATGAAATCCGAAATAAACATGAATAAAAATTAATATTTTAAAGAATTTTTAAACATAATTCAGAGAAAAAATGCATCATAATATAATAAAGTTTGTACATGAGAGCAAAGCTGATATGCTGAAATGTTGGAATCTTAAAAATTTTACACATATCTGTAGTAATTCCCGTAATATTTACAAAACTTTCAAAATTCTCATAGTCCAGAAGTAACACCGATTTTAATAGCGTATATTACATTTATTTGTTATATTTATCGAAATACTCTTCGTAAAACGCACGCTTTAAGAAAGGCCATTATAAATTCGCTGTAGGTTAAATATTAGTTTTGCTTTTAGATCAAGCAGATTTAATTTAAAATAAATTCTGCTTTCTTGTTGTTTTTTTTAGATATGTTTCCTGTCAAATAATATAAAAGTTAGATATTTTTAATCTACTAATTGGAAGCTGTATTTTTTGTTATAAGAAAGAAGATTCATAATAAGAAGAAATAGCAGTTCTAAGTTCCTAATAAATAAAGGCACATGAAATGAAGCAGCGATTTTATTAATGCAATGAGCTTTTATTTAGCAGCTTTTATTAGATTTTATTCGAATTTTAGCGTTAGAGTTTTTTTAGAAGATTTTATTAACATTGTCTAAAATTTAAATGATTAGATATTATGAAGTTGTTATTTTTTCCAATAATTTTTTTCTGTAAATAAAATATAGACATCAATCATAGCTTAAATATATAATAAAAGAACTGCACTTTACGAATTTGTGTCTCGCACATAAAGTAAATTTTTGAATATGGAAATATAAGGTACGTGAATATATATTGATTTAAAATACCCAAATTATTTGAAATAATTTGTTTTATCTCGTCTTTAAATATGATTATTCCCTGTTAATATTTTCTATCCCAAGGAGATTCTAATCATTGACTGTAATAGTGCTCAATCAATTCCAACACGGAATAAAGTGAAAACAAATATTATATGCTATTTATATGAAAAGCATAAGTTAGAATTGGTCCACAGTCTCGTGTAGATAGATAAAAAATTGAAATATGTTGTTCACCACTTTTACTGATTAACAGGTTGTTCTGATTTCTCTCTCTAGTACCAAAAATGTGGACTCTTTTCTTTTCAGAGACATGCCCTTTTCTATCCCTCTATTAAATGGGAAATGATTTTCTTTATTTTTGGTTTATTTCAAATTATATGCTATTAAGCAAGAAGTATCTTTTACTCTTTATTCGTTAAGCCACTATTTGCATTTAGGATAAGCATAAATGTGCGCGTTTTTATTTGAATGTGATTCGTTACAGTAATAATAAGAAAAAAAAATTACGGAAAAAGTTCAGATTTAGGCATTTTAACCGGAGGCAAAGTTTTATCACAGAAAAACAAGTTGGGCTAGAAAAAAAAATGCACTTATCCTCATAGAGCAGTAAATAGTCCCTAGACAATAACCTCTCAAGTTTTCAAAAAAAAATGTAGATTCTTTGAATTTTAGCTAAATACTACATCAATATATAGTGATGCAAAATTTTATATGTAAATTGCTGTTTTCTGTGCATTTAATACATTACCGTACTTATTAAAATAATTCTTTCCTAAAGAATACCTTATGAATTTAATGAGATGTGTGATTTTATCCTAATGACATTCAATTTCTTTTTTATGCTTCTCAAATATTTAATGGCCTTTTTTTTATGTGTGCTGAATTCCTCAGCAAAATTTAGGAAGTGACATTATTGAGTGTTACCATTGTCATTCTAATTCAAACTTGACAATGTATCAGTTATTTTCATTAGATAAGACCATTGCAAAAAGATAACTAATATATTTCTGAATTTCTGTAATCCGATTATCCTGTTTAAATCTTGTGTTCTCAAATGTATCTGAATCTGTGTAATCCGATTATCCTCTTTAAATCCGGTGTTCTGAACAGGATGAGAGTGTGATGCTTTAAAGAGAAAAATAGTCGCTATATATAGACGTCAGTAACTTGAAGATTATAATTTCTCCTGTTACGTATTTCTAAGCATCAAATTTTACAACTGTAATAATACAACTGTGTTGTATTTATGACCTTACACATATTCTATTTATTGTACCTATGAACCACCCGAATCAAGAAAAAACCTGTGATGTTAAAAAAATTATTAAAAACGTCACTGTCTGATTCATCCTAACTTTCCCCGCCTAACTCACAAATTCCTCAGGACTAAAACTTCACTTTCTTATTCCTCAGGTAAACAACACAGATATTAAATGGGGCCCATCTTCAGCATTCAACATTGGTACAATACGCGCAATTAAATATTTGATGAAACAGCAAAATCGCTTTAAATTTTCTTGTAATAATGAAATCTCTTGTAAAAAAGTTGGCATATCTGTCTGTTTGTATGTGTACATGCATGTATGCATGCGTAAAAAAATAATATATTTTAGCAGATTTGTGGTCTTTTGAAATTTTAAAATTTCAGTTTATTTCATCCCAGTAGGCATAATTTATGTACAAAGCGAATAGCTTTGCATCAGTCTTCTTCACGATACAAGAGCAGAAGTCCAAAAGAGACCGAAAATTTTCCCTCGGTTATTTCATAACAAAATTTTTATAGCGATTTCTTTGACACGTGTCAGTTTAGGAGAGGGAAATTTAAGTATCTTTAAAAAAATGTGCTAATTTTAAGGATTTTTATCCCGTCACTCGGAGCGTGATATGCAAAAGTAAGCACTTTAAAGAGAGCGTGTTGAAAGTAATTAAATGAAAGGTGGAACTGGATCAGAAAACAAAATAACATTTTAGAATAAAGTTAATATGAGTTGAATTAAGATAAACATTTGAAAATTAACTATGATTTAAATTAGATTAAAAGTTACCATTATATATATATCTTCGAAATTCACATTTCCACCTTCCAAAGTGCATCTATGCCTAATTTCGATAGCCGTAGATCGAACGGCGTGAATCGTTGAGCACCAACTCTCCCTCTCACATAGAATCTTCTTTATAATGAGAAGATATAGTATAATTTTCTGCAATTATCTGAATTTTAGTTATTAAAATGCTTTTGTTGAAAAGAATTCCGTTTATATCACTTCTCGCTAATCTTGTAGTCTTCTGGACGTATATCTAAAAGTTATATATATTATGAACCTGAAAGTTATATATATTATGCCTTAATACAAGTAATAAATTAAGTCTGATTTAGAAAACTATGTTCGAATCGCAAGCAAAGTTTAAGATGCAGGTGATATTATATAATTTTCTGGCATTTACGTAAAGGACTTCAAAGTGTTTCAAAATTAAACATTTTTCCATGAAGGATTTTCTCATTAAATACCTTCGAATACTGATACACGCAATTTGCTGAAAGAATGACAACCGGTAAGCATTAATATATATAAAAAGGGCTTAACAGTGTTATACATCGCGTCAATAATTTTCACCCAACTCCGCTATTCTTCTTTCAACGATTTTCTTGTATACTGTCATAATATGTTCCTGTTCGTCCTCTTCATTTAGAAAAACAATCTAGTATGATTTTTAGATATCAACTATACGCTGGTCGAATCCAACTTTCGATAGTGAAGAGCAGTTTTAAGGTCAAAATTGAATAACGAATTTCATATGTATAGTCTGTTGCATGTCTGAATAATAGCGTTTGGATATACAGGAATAAAAGGTTGGCAGATTCTCAACCTTTTGATACAGTCTCAAAATCTGATTCAAAACTAAATCAAGAGATAAATCCATATACCAATTATCATCTATCTGGGGCTTTTTATTATTATTATTATTATTATCTTTTACGTTCGTATGGATTTGGATAAAATTTCCCGAGCGAGATTTAATTCAAAAATTTAATTCAAAAATTATTTCAAATGCACTATTTTCATAAAAAAAACTGCGAATTTTTTTTTTAGTTCTCGGATTCACAGATAGACAACGGAATACCAAAAAAGATTTTTTCGTCTCGTGGTGATCTCAAATTTCAAGCAGAGAGGATTTCCTTCTAGGCAGACTTTCCAATTGCACTATTGCGGCTTCTAGGATGAGAAAAGGCTTTAAGAAGATCGATTTAAAAAAAGCTTTATTTTTTTTAGTTGCCAAAGAAATAACTGATATATATATATATATATATATATATATATATATAAATATATATATATATAAACTCAAATTCCTTGAAGGATTAGAGTATTATGATAATATTAATTATATATCATCTATTATTTGGTCTATTTAAGTATGATATGCTCCATTACATTAATTTAATAATCAGAATACGTACGAAATCGAACCTTTGTCTCATTAATATTGTATTGAGGCCGAGCAATCTGGAATCATAACAAAACTAATAACATAAAAATTATTAACTTAAAAGAAATCATTAGCATGTTAAATATGCTCTGAAATGTGGAACTAAACCATCTTATTAAAAAAATAATAATAAACGTCTTGTAATGTTCTCTGCCTGCCGCAAAATACCTAAATTCACCAAACATGAAGATTCACTAAAATTTCGAGGTCAAATTATTTGATGACTTCTGTGCTTTCACTTGTATAATTCTTGTACGGAAAAGTAGAAAAATGTTACACCAAAAACTGCTTCATCTCATAAATATAACCCCCAAGCCGCAATAATTGAATCCCCACACCGATAACTAACCTTTACATTTGGAATATTTCCATAAATTGTTATCATTATAGTTTTAATGTAAAAATCTTTAAATTTTTTCAATTTACTTGTATTAAAATCATAAAGAAATAGTCTATAATATATATTGTCTACAAATAAATCAAATGTGAAAATATTTAATAAGAATTTTTTTAGTTATGATAAACATTAAATCTCTGATCCAATCAACGGTCTTTTTCGCCTGAGGATAAAAACTCCGCCCTTTTATGAATTGGATTAAAACATACCAGATTTCGCGTTTCCCCCAATCAACGCTTTTCTTTTAAAAATAAGTTAAACAATGTATTTCATTCGTAATAAATATTTGTGGCTGCCATTTTTTTAGGGCGGGTTCATCTAAAAAATGCTTGGGTATAAACTGAAAAGTTTTGTAGCCGACTCAATTATAAAATACTTATATTTTTTTCTCAAAATTTATAATTCTATTAAAGATAAATCTAAATAATATTTTATGATTTTTTCGGAATTTTAGTGAATAAAAATGAAAGAAATATCCTTTATTTTTCATATTAATTAATGATATTTATTTAGTGTATGGTCCCTAAAGAATTAACTTTTTTCAGGCATTGTTTTAGCAAATAAAATTAGTTATATTTAAGGAACTACTGCTAATTTTGGAACGAAATTCGATACAAGTACATAAAAAGTATGCGGAATGGAATCATTAAAATATATTAATTTAAATTTTTTTCGCAAATTCTTTATTAAGCTTAGGTACTAGAATCAAACGAAAAGTTTACTTCAAGATTATCTATTTAACTAAAATTAAGTTATGAAACTGTAAGTGTACTGTCATCGAGAAACACAGATCTTCAAAAGACTTCAGAATGCCGTCTGAGAAAAGGAAAGAAATTTCGATTCAAAAATTCCCTTTTCAGAAGCTAAAGCAAGTTGAATAAAGCTTTTTGAAAAGTAATTTAATTAATTATCTTATCATTTTTAATGAAGAGTGTTTAATGTAATGAACTTTTCAATGTTTTTAATTTATAATATTAATAGAAGGCTGACTTTTCAAAATTTTCGCGCCCTTAAAGTCATAAAGTCTAGGCCCTCTTTTAAGGTTATGCAAATATAGATTAAACGCTGTAGGGAACGTTTACATATTACTAATTTCAGGCGTCTCATTCTCCTCTGAAATTTCCAACACTAGATATTTTTTTATTGAATGTAATTTATTATTTTTATAAGAAGTTTCATACGACAAACTGAAATAACAAATCATTTTATTGTGAATCGCTCTGAAGAAACTAAGTTCATTGAATGAAAAAAAAATCTGTAAGAAAAATTAATTTGAAAATAATTTCAAATGAAACGGTGAAAAATTACAAATTTTGTAACACATTCTAAATATTCAAAAACAAAGTTTGCAAGTTCTGTTTATTTGTGAGTCAGCCGGACAACTGAAGGAGGGGGCATGAAGCCGTAATTAAAATCTTTGAAAGAAAAAAAAAGTCTTCTAAGAATATCGTTCTAAAATTGAAGCATTATTTGTTTTTTTTTATTTCAATAGGCTCAAATATAAGAGCGTTTTAATGCAAATGCTCGGAAACAAATTTTAAAACAAATTCGACGGTTATTGAATTCACATTCATTCGGATGGACAGGCAGACAAACTTCTCATAGACGCAATTCATCGAAACATTTATGCAAGGATGGGTACCAAGGATAATGATACTTGCTCTCAGTTCCATTGCCGCTAACTCATTAACTGATGCTATAATCACCTAAGTATTAAAATAATTGCTTATAGTAAATATTATCTTTGTCTTTAAGCAGATTGGTATCATATGAATGGCATCTAGTAATCACTCAATGTTATGAGAAAATGACATTTCGTCCCCTGATAACGGAGCAGAACTTCTGTGGAAAATTGCTAATGCAATAATTATTTTTTTTAAACTTGTAATTATTATCTCGATTTAGAAGAGTGTAGGAAAGATTAGTAGAATGATAGATATTTGTTTTTGAATGTATTATTAAAAAGAATACTATATATTTGACATTTAGCAATTTATGAAAATTATAATGTTGATGTGCATAATAATAATGCATTTCAACTATCGGAGACTATTTTTTCAGTTTAATATAAATTTAATCGTTATGTCTTGCTTCGCTTATTTAACGGAATGCAGCAAATTGCGTGGAAAGGGTTTCAATCTCATTCCTAGCTGATATAAATAAGATTCAGTTCTCGAAAATTTTTGACGGAACAATTTTGTTTAAAAAAAACACTTAACCATAGAATATGTTTTAATGAGAGGAATATGTTTCGTACCTACAAAGTAACACTCTATAAAAAAAGGTTCATCCGCTGTAAAGTGTTTAATGATATGAGAGAACTATTTAACTTCGATGTCACATAAAATAATATATCAATGGCTATGTTAAACAATGTGAATGTTTACTGCATTCTTATAATTACTAGTGCTCAACATACTTTTTAAGATTTATATTTAATTATGGATTAAATTTCATATATTTACTATTTTATTTTCCTTTCTATCACTGGAATAAAACAAAAAAAATGAAGATTCTAATTTTTTATTTATTAGAATTTAAATTGTGTTGAAAACTTCTACAATACATAAATTTCACAGTTATGAATACTTAAAAAATTGCAAAAGATTAATGAAGCAATATGATTCATTTATTTTAAATAAAAATTGCAAATTTTATATGCTTGTATAATAATATATAAAGTGAAGTGCTTTTAATTTTACAATTCTTGTCTGGAAAAGTAGAAAAGAGATATTTTTCCAAATTGCGCTTTATCTCCATAAAAATAACCCACTTACAGCTCTTTAATGAGAGGAATTGAGTCATACCCTCCCCGATAATTAAAAATTATATTTTAATATTTTTGTAAAATTTTATTATTGTAGTTTAAATGTAAAACTCTTAAAAAAGTTTTCCATTTATTTATAGTATTAAAATAAATCAGATTTTGTGTAAGCCTGTGTAAAAATCAAATGGGCAAGCTTCATTCTTTGAAAATGGCAAGCTTCATTCAAAATGGCAAGATAATTATGTAAATTACTTTTCATTCAAAATGGCAAGATAATTATGTAAATTACTTAGCTCTTTTCAGTCAACCTTTATTCCAAAAAAATGAGCAGCCTTATTAAGCTTAGCAGATCTTTTACCCAATCAACGATCTCCTCCACATGAACATTAAAAAACCACTCCTTTTAATAAAAACGGTTAGATTCATTGGATTAAAACATTATGATGGAATTCGCGTTTCCCCCAATCGACGTTTTTCTGTCAAAAATAAGTTAAACTACGTATTTCATTCGTAATAAAAAGTTAAGGTTGTTTTTTTAGGACGAGATCAGCTAAAAGAGGCTTGGTTATTAATGATTTGAAAAGTTTTATGACGCAAAAAAGTATGACGTAATTATTAATAAAATATTAAATTGAATGCTTATATTATGAAAAATTATGGTCCTGTTAAAGGTAATTCTGAATATTTTTGATAATTTTTTCGGAATTTTTGTGAAAAAAAAAATGAAAGAAATGTCCTTTGTTTTTAATATTAATTGGCTGATATTTATTTAATATACGGTCCCTAGCGGGTTACCTCTTTTCAGTCAATGTTTTAGAAAATAAAATTAATTATATTTTAAGAATTACTGCTAATTTTGGAACGAAGTTTGATACACGTATAGAAAAAGTATGAGGAATAAAATTATTAAAATATTATGTTATTTTATATTTTTTCTCAAATTCTTTATTCAGCGGTGGTACTGGAAGCGAACGGAAAGTTTACTTGATAATCATGTTATAAAAATATTGACGTATTATCATCGAGATTACACTTCTGCAAAATATTTCAGGACTCTGCAATCTGAGAAAAAGAACGAACATTCGATTGAAAAATTCCATTTTCATAACCTGAAGCATGTGGAATAAATGCACATGGAAAAGAAATTTCATTTTAGTTATCTGATAATTTTGAATTAAAGATCTTTATTGTAATGTACTTCTTAATATTTTTCATGAATATTATTGAATAATGGTTTAATGATTTTACAAAATTTTCAAGACCAGGAATTCACAATCCTGATCCTCTTTTGAGGCTATACAAGGCTAGATTAAGCGCTGTAGGGGATCTTTAAGTATCGCAAATTTCAGCCCCGTCTATTTCTCATCCGAAACTTCCGAAACCAAATATTTTTTTCTTGAATATAATTTGTTATTTTTATGAGAAGTTTTATACGACAAACTGAAATAGCAAAACATTTAATTTCGCATTATACTGAAGCACCTAAATGCGGGACATAAAAAAAATATCTTCAAAAAAAAGATTTATACATTCTGAATATTTAAAAAACAAAGTTTGTCAGTTCTGTTGACTTGCAAGTCGAACAATCAGCAGAGAGGGGCGAGGGGACGAAGACCATTTTAAAAAGTTGAAAGAAAAAGAAAGAGGAAAAAAAGGCTATCGATCTAAAGTTCAAGCTCTGCTTGGATTTTATTTGAAAATTCTCAAATATATGATCATTGTAATACTAATATTCAAAATGAGATTATCATCAAAATATCTCAAAGCAATGAAAAAAAAAAAAAAAGATTGTCTCGATATCCACTGAAGTGTCAGGATCTATAGATAACTGCCTGCTTACCTACTTACAAACCGGTCATGGAAATAATAAGTTTTTTAAGAAGCCCTAATGTACCTGTACTACCGCAAAAGAAAACTATAGGGATTGCTTTTTCTCAACTTCCTGGAATAGTTCCTAAGTATTATATTTAGTTTCATCATATATTGAAATGAATCGAGTATTCATTTTGAAGCAGTATCTCTTACCACTGACTGATTTGATTCCTGAATTTGAAACTATTTTTCAATTTTTGTATTAAACCCTGCTTCGAATTTCTTTTATTTGGGACATTGAATTTTTGAGCGAAGTCAAGGTAGAAATGCCAATGCCATGCAAAACATTTTCTTCTTCATTGAAGGTTTAAAATTTTGGAGAATGTTTGAGAAAATTTCCGGAAAATCACTCCTTCTAATTTAATATAAATAAAATGCATAAAATTATATTATATTTAAGTTTCATTAGAATTACTTTTATGTCATTATTCATTAAAGAATGTATATGTGGGTCAAAGCGAACTTTTATTTCTTCTGTTTTAAAAATACTCTTTTGAAATCAAATATTCCTAGAACAAACTTTGTTTCTTTTTAAGGCAACCAACAGAATTATCAAGCAATAGAAGCATCATCGAATTACGTGAAATGCGATAATCATTCTAATTGACAACATTTTTTTTTAATTTTAAGGACTGTATTACTGAAACTAAGAATTAAACCCAGTACACATATCCAGTTATAACGCGAAATTTTAGCTTTATCACTGAAACTGAGAATTGAAGCCAATACAAATATTCAGTCATAACGTAACATTTTAAGATTCCTATCTAACTAATTTTTTATATGTGAAAATGGCTCTATAAATATTTGTTTTCTTTAATTCTTAGTGATTTTTTTTTTCATAATACGTAAACACATTTTAGAAATGACAATCATTTATCGGTATACCAACGGTAATGATTGTGTGAATAAAATTCATTATATTTGTTTTAAAACTTATTCATAATCACGGTACGTTGAAATAAAAATTTTTTCTCTCATTCTGAATAATTGATTGAATAAAAAGTGCAGATGAATACTGAAATATATAAATGTTTATCTATTACAAATATATTTCGCACATATTTCTTCGTAATCTTAAAAAATTAATTCGTCGCAATTATACTCTGAAAAAAATTTGAGATTTCTTATTTTATCTGTTCAATGCCACTTATTTTATTATCTCAATGCCTATGTAATTGAGTAGGTACTCACTCAGAGTGTTTTGGCAGTAATAATTCGACAGAATCCTAATTATTGAAAATTGCTTAGGATCCATTTTTATACAATTTATTTAATTCAATTTCTTTTGAATTGTAAATTTTACTCAATTAAGGATTAAAGCAATTTTACTCCTATTAAAACGGTGTAATGGAAACATTTGAGTTTAACATTCTTGATGTGTTTGTAATTGTAACAATTATTATATTTGTTTACTTTTAAAAAATAAAATGAAATATCTATAGTTTCAAAGATCATTTCATATTATGGCTTTTTTTTCTTCATTTCAATTATTAAAAGAACGAAATGATTTTCTAAAAATATTTGCTATAAAGTCTTGTAAAATATTCAGGTATACTAATTAGTATTGAAGAAGTTCTATTTTCATCATCAGAATGTTAATTCAGTGAAATTTCCCCAACAATTTTTAATGAAAGCATATTGATAAAAAGAACTATGTCGAAAAAGCATTTACTTCAAACTTAAATCGGTTTTTAAATATTAACCGTTTAAAAAAGATGTAACGCCTTTTTAGAAAAGAAAGTGTTTATTTATTTTGACTTTTTTAGTATTTATTTTAATTTTTGCTCTGGAAAAGAGGGTGATTATCCCATGAAAGAGAGTCCTCGCCCATTAACTCTCTTATCCATATGAGAAATGTGCATACATAAAATCAGAATGCGAGTAAAAATGAAATAGAATGAATATCTTTTTTATTTGAATTGCATTAACCACTTAACTGTTTTAATTTCGTTGCTATCTAATAAAATTGCATCTTCTATTTTTAAAATATTTTTATTTTGATTTAAATGGGAATTTATTGAATGCTTGACTTATCTATGTATTCGAAATAATTTTAATACTGAGTTATAATCGTTATAAATGTTTCATTTTTAGCATACAACTATCAAAATTCGATAAATCGATGCATGAACGACACTCGGACAAAACAGTTAAGTGGTTAAGTATTCAATCTTGATAAAATGCAGGAATGTTTATTTTAAAGCCAATTTCTCTAATTAAGAAAAAGAAAGGGTAGGTGAAATTGTATTGAATAGGAATTTTTTAAATTTTGAATTCTAAAAATAGATTTAAATGAATGCTTTTTTTTGTAGAGTTTATATTAAATATTTAGTTCCGCTGAAATAAAGATAAATTGGTTCTAATTAAGAAAGGATCATTATATTGCTTTCATAAAGATTTCGTAAATGTATTACATAACTTTTAAAGAGAAACGTCGGTTTGTATTATCCAATGACATTTACGGGACGCTAACTTGTAAATGCTTAGTGCATTTAATTTTTTTGATTGTATCATTATAACATATGGGCCCGACATCTATTGAAGTGTCTGTCAAAACGAAGCATTTCAAAATGTGTTTTCTTAAACAGCCATGTATCGAATATCTGAAAGCCGTTTCCATGGAACCAAATGCCTCTCATTATACGGATGCGCCCTGGGGAAAAAATATTCTGCTTCAGCCGCACCTGGTGCGTTTTCGGCTTCTCCCCACCTCATCGCGATACAAGGTCGTTCATTGTTCTCTCCCATCCGGTCCAAAATATTCTGGAAAAGATGGTATCGACGTTCCTATTGGTTATTCAAAATTTCTCGACGCGCGTGTCTGTAGGTTACAACTTCGCTAGCGAATTATACAAATTCGAAATAAATAAAATTTTACTATAGATGTCTTTAGTCACACGAATCTTTTAAATCGTTTGTAAGGAAATGATAAATTAAAGTTTTCCAAATGATTATTTATGGATATATTTCTTTTTTTAATCACACAGCAGTTAATTCAGACGCCTTTTATCTGCATTTTTTTGTTTGGCCCTTTGAAGTTTCTGTTTATGTAATATTAAAATAACTTTGATCATTCAAATTTACATTGGCTTGATCAAAGTCAACACTTGAAACTAAAATGGAAAGAAAAAAAGCTGAATTGTTTTTATTAGTTAAATAAGCTTGTATCTTTAGTCTTTAATAATCGCAATGAATAATTTTTGTGATCTTTAATTCACTTGAGGACTTATATATATATATATATATATATATATATATATATCGGAAAAAGAGCTGGGAACTTTGATTCGGAATTGAACTTCTTATTTTTGAGTTTGTTATATTAAAATTGTTGTGTACTGTTTCTTCATTAAAATTAGTTATTTACGCATTGAAATTATTTTTGAAATTGAGAAAATATCGTAAGATAGAAATAGGATTTTGTAGGATTTTTAAATCTTCCTGCCATTTTGATCCAAAATATATTTATTATTATTATGTTTACCATTTTGATTTTTAAATATATTTGCGAAATTCGTTCAAATATAATTTATCTTTAAACTTATTTTATATGAAAATGTTACAGGCTTCGCAAGCTAATTGTTTAGAAATTATTCTCGAAGAATGATATTCAAAGCTTTCCAAAGTTTTTTAGGTAATTTTTTAAAATTGTATTTAGTTAGGATTTTATTAAATTTAAATACTAGCTATCGAAAACACCTTTGTTTCAAAGAAAAAAAAGATTACAACAACAACAAAAACCTTCGACTTAAAAATTGTTTTAGCACTTATATGATTATACCCTGCTGGATATTGTCAGTACATGAAAATGGAATAATTATGGACTTTTTTGAGCAAATTATATGCACTTCAATTTTTCATGGACCTATGCTCCTATTTTACAATGTGAGGATATTTAACCCGTGATAAGTTTACCATACATCAGGTCCAAATACTCATATTTGTCATACATTGGTGAAAATTGGTTTCGAACCCTTGATCCTTCCATTATGAATTTGGAATTGGATTTCCCTTTAGCCTCCATTTCATCTCTAGCAAAAAATAATCCTTATCTAAGGGGATTATACAAATAACGCCAAAATATATTTCGCTGTGTTAAATAAATGTATTTTCTGTGATATTCTAAAAACAATTCGTTATAATTTAGAGGTTTTTTATTCTTGATGCCATTTTGAAAAAATAAAAATTAATTTTGTTTAAAGAATGAGATTGTCTGGGTTATTTAACATTCCAGTTGCATTTTGCAGCTTAAATTTTTTGAATACTTTAAATCGGTAGATATTTTTAATTTTTATTCGCAGTAGTAAGAGAGAGAGAGAGAGCAGTATAAAAATCATTGAATATTCTTATAACTTTCTTTGTAACTTAGAAAACCAGAACTGTTTCAGGAAGAAAACTTTCATCGTTTCAAAACAAAAATGCTACAAGAAATTATAAATTAAAAGCAAGGTGATAAGAGGAAACAGAACGATAAGAGGATTCTGTAGAAAATGAAATTTTTTATGAAAAGTAGCAAAATTAAAGTGATAAATTGAAAAGAATTGAGTGGTCAAAACGAAAAAAAAAAAAAAAAAAAAAAAAAAAACTCCCAACCTAAAATTTAAACATCAGAATCGTGCCAATTTTAATTATATTTGAAAAGATGAAAGAATATTTTGAAAACATGAAATCCTAAAATATATGTTTCAAAAATGTAATGAAATCACGCAATTCTAAAATGTTTATTAATAACCCATTTTCCAACTGTACAAAATTATTTGTAAAATTGATAACTTATTTATTTGAAATTCTTAAATTCACTTTCATTGGTAAATTTTATGTAAAACAAATAATTTGAGACCTTTCGTCTTCACTAAGAATAATCATAAGAAGATAACGCATTACTTAATTTTAGAAAAAGCATTTAGAAATCTTTTAAATGTACATTTATTTTTACGAAATATTGAAAGCTGTTGAACATGACTAATTACAAATAAATGAAATTAAAGAAATTTACAAGCATAAATCTCAGTCCAAGCAAACATCTGCTACGCAAAGCTAACTGTTGCTGTTTCTCTCGGCAGATGTTTGTTCTGGCAGAATTTCATGTTTGGAATTTTTTTCTAGGTGTTTGAACGGAAAGGAAATAAAGAGAATTATTTGGACTCGATGTAAGAACCTCCTAAAGTGCTTACTCATTTTAGAACTAGTCTGCTTTTTTATAGAGTTACTGCTTCAAAATAATACTTCTCCAATTCGTACAATTTTTGATCTATACAGTTTTTATTATTTTCCTCTCTCTCTATTTTAAACCTAACTGTTTATTTTGAAAATTTCAGTCATTTATATCCGTCTGTACTAAAGTATCATATATCTTTCGCTTTTCTAATATAGTACGAATAATCAGGAATTCCGTACAACGATTTTTAAGTTTATAGAAATGAGCATTTGTTGGCTATCATTAATCCAGTATAACATTAAAAAATTAATCAGAAACAGCTACGGAAAAAAACAAACTTATATTTTCAAGTAGTAAAATAAATAAATAAATAAAGAGATAAAATAAATCCATGTTGATTTTTTGCAATTACTGTTTCCTTATTAAATTTACCGCTTCATATTTTGATGAATAAAACTTTTTTAAAAAACTTCAAGGCATAAACTAAAAGTTGATTAAAAAAATATGTACAATAACTTTGTACAATTCAACCAAATTGGTTAAAACATTAAGTCAATCTAAGCAAAAAGAATAAAAAATAATAAAAATTATAAATTATGAATCCTTTTTGGAGACGTTCTCAAGGGTTACCATCAAGCTGGGATTCAAACAAAAGATTTTTTCTGTGAAGGCTCTGACTTTCGTTCATCAATATTGATCTTTCTAGACCCAACAATCTCCTGAAATTGAGGCCTTAGAGAAATTCAGTTTTCACAACAATAAAGTATAGTTTCCAATTTAAGTGAAAATATAATAGGTATAATTGGGATAAATGTTTAATAAATAATAAAAAAATATCCCCGTGATAATATACTGTGAGATTTTGATAAGGGTTTCTTTAATTATGTGTACTTATATAATTTAAGAAAAATAGTACGGATCGAATTAGGCAAGGGAATAATAGGGATCTTTTAAAAGGAATTCGCTTGGTTAGCAGTTTTTTGTCTCTTCACTCTGAGTGTGGGAACTTGTCGATGTCAGCAATTTTAGAATTCGTGTTAAATTAACTAAAAAAATGTGGAATTGAATCAGCAAATAATAGAATATTTTATAATAAAGTTAATATGTGCTGAATTAAGCTTTAAATTAGTTTAAAAATATTATTATATATAAACTAAATTAGCTCCTGATAGACAAGATGAACTATATTGTGTTAGGTGGTAATGTATTGCTCCTTTTACTTTTTGTAGAAAAAATAAAGAAAGTAAAGGAATTAATAAAAGGTAAATGAAACGTTGGGTGGGTTAAACATTGATAGAAATGCTGAGTAAAAGAACAAATCAATAAATAATTTCAAAAACCGTGTTATTCATAGAGTTTATAAGATATAAATATGACAAAAAAAAAACCATCGATATTATTAAACCAGCAATCTATATATTTGAAACAAGGAAAAATTAACCAGCTATCCAGCCTCAACCATAGGTCCGATTTTGTCAGTTTTTATTTTGCACAAAAGAATGATCCTTAGAAAAAGTGCAATCGTCGCTCAAGCCGGGTACTTCTCTTTTCAGTAACGTATGATCACTTAAATTAATTGGCATAATATCACAACATTTTTTTAAATACTGGAAGTAGTCTAATTGCAGTAAGTTACAAATGGAAATTAAATATTTAAGTAAAACTTCTTTGATTGTTTTTATTTAATTTCCTCTAAACTGAAATCTAGCTGAATTTCGTGGTGAATTTTTATGGCAAGTTGACAGAGATCGTTTTATGTTCTAAAATAGTCTAGAACTATTTACTGCATAGTGCGAAACAGTTCGCTCACTTATTTATTGAAAATGGTGTTATCAAAAAATTATTCACCATTTCTTTAAATTTAAAAGCAAGAACTGATATTTTAATATTCTGAAGCTTTTCAGTGTTTTGTTTTCATGTTTGTAAAATTTTACTGCCCAATTTTTTTATTACTTTTGTTATTATATCAAATATATAAATTGAATGAAACTCAATATGCATGTTTATATCACTCTAAAATTTTATTTCATTTATTATTTGGTTTTAATATTTTTATTATTTTCTTTCAAAAATGTTTATTTTATTTAAAAAGAAAATATCCTAGAATATAGAATATGTCATTTAATCTTTAGATTATAGAAAATTGACACTGTTTATTTCCTTTCGAAATTCAGAATATATATATATATATATATATATAT
>JAOUZG010022948.1:2873592-2967377 GCA_026289955.1 Argiope argentata
TATATAATCCTAATTAATTTCTTGGCTTTTATCTTAATGTAACGCACATTAACTTCATTCCAAAATGGTCTCTTGTTTCCTGATCCAATTCCATCTCTTTTATTAAATAAATGCCTCACGAGTTCTGTATAAATGCTTACATCCGCACTTTCACACTCCCCAAGGGATGGAAATCCATTAAGCTAAGCTAATTATTTAAAAATATATCTACTTTTCCCTACTTAAGCCGACACGTGTAAAGAAATCCTTATCATAGTATAAAATCGTTGAGGATAAATACTTCCGTCTCTTTCCACTATTCTACTCTTGTATAGCTTGTGAACAGACGTCCGTCATTGCTACTTGTACATAAAATATGCCTCTTGGATGGAATAAAAGAAAAGTTTAAAAATTCTTAGTGTCTTCTCTCTTCAGCCATGAAACTGCTCTTATATATAATTTTTTAACTAATGTATGCTCTAAAAATCAAAATCCTAATCGGTCGTGTTTTGACATCATGATATCTTTATTTCTAATTTTCTTGTACCCTTATTTTTTCCATGGTATTAAAACGCAGCGTCGGCAAATTCTTTTCTAAAACTGCATAAATTCAGAATACTTTTCCATTGCCTTTCTTTTCTACTTTCTGCCTTCCTTTTCGTAGTCTGTAACGTGTCTTCCAATACTTGGACAAAGAGGATAATGTATAAAAATCGAATTATTTCCTTAAAATTATGAAGAATAAAAATCGTCAGTGATTTCCTCGACTATTACTTTTATTGATGCCTCTATGGAATAATTCAATGGTATAGAACCATTTGAAAAAAGACATAGTATTAAAATTTTATCGTTAAAAAGTATGTTGCACAGATAAGGATAAATAAAAATTAAAGATACTTTAAATAAACTGTATGAATTGCCTTCAAAATATATAAAGATGTTGAAAAATTAGAATGAAGATAAAGTTAAAAAATCAAATAAGTTTAGTTCTTGTTACTTTTTTGTCATAAATAGATTTTAGTAAGGAGATGGTCTCAAAATATTTCAGTGCATGTGGCTTCATAATGTTAAAATCCGCCACTGAATATGCAATTCCTCAGCCCTAGATTAAATATCTTCATTTCTAAATTCCACCTTCAGATTTGTAACAACATTATAATTATTTATTTTTATTTTTGTTTGAAGGAAGAATTTTTTCTCACTTTTGATGTTCTTCATTTAATTCTGCAATATCATCTATCCTTTTCATTTTCATCCGCTCCCTTCTTTTTATTTTTGAACCCGTAAGCAGTGTTATCAGGGTTCTTTGATTTATCTAGATTTATAACTTAGCATTTCCTTATTTTCTTCTTTCCAGCTATTATATAACAATTATTTTAATACCAAAATTGCAAATATATATGGGTTAGATTGATCGTGGCGTCACCTATCCGAAAACACTCATTTTAAGTTGCAACAATCTTTAAGCCTTTGAGAAAAAATATCACAGTATTCATCATTTTATACAGTGAAATAAATATATTTATTCACCTATATATTTTTTGTTACAATACATTTTTTATTTGAAATTATTATTTTTTATTTTAAAAAATCAGTTTTAAGAACTACTTATGCAAAAAACTAAGAATTTAATCTTTTAAATATCACGAAGCACGCTTTAAATATGATTTACTGACCTTTTGTTAGTTTTTTATTATGGAAAAAAAAAACAGCATTTTTACCTCGTTGAATATTTTCTTATTATTTAAAAAAAAGATTTAAAAAATAATTACAGTCATAGATGAATAATGCATAGTAAAGGAAGTTTACGTTACTGCAACATGTACTCTGGAATTTTTCTCTCATTACTCATTTTTTTTTCTTTTTCTTTTATATCTAGAATTTTGACCTCTTCATGGGATTAAGAAAACACATCTACCCAGAATAGTGATAAACACTTTCAGTTCAGATAGTGAAACTTCGACTGTATTCATTGTGTAAACTACAGCTGATCGTATCCAATCACTTTGTAGTTTGAGAATCACGTGAGAGACGCTTCGGTAGGATGTGTAATGAATGGTTCAGGAAGAGAAGGTTCTGAGGGCTAGCGATAAAGTGATTTGGGATGGGTAGAAATTTATTTTTTACCGAAAAATGGATTCATTTTAATTCTCACGGTGCGCTTTAACTGTTTTCGATCGAAGAAATGGCTATGGAGCTTAGGCTTCATAGCCCATGCGGCGGAGAACCTGCGATTTATCAGTGGCCATTAACAGCTTCGGTGAGATTCATTTGAGAATGTTTATATTTGTGTTTAACCGCATGTGTGTAGGGTTTTCTCTAGAGACCTTTGTTTAAAGGCCTTGGTTGTTTTCATTTAGTTATTTTCGTCATGATATTTCGGTAACGTTTTTCTTGATTTTGAATTTCCGTTTTATTTCAGGATAAATATGACAAAGCAACTGAAATAGTCGACACGATTAGGTAAGTTTAATTTTTCCCATTTATTAAAAATAGTGATGATGTATTTGTCTGCAATTTTGCCATCATAATTTATTCCTCTGATAGTATTTTGTTTTTTAATTCTTCTATCTTTTTGTAATATTTCATCAAATAGTTTAAAAGGTTAAATCTTGTTAGTTAAAGAAATGCGTTTGTTTGACTGTTCTTGAAATTTAAAAAGCCGCATTTGTTTAAATGACTTGTGAAATAATTTATTTAAAATACCTTTTCCCCATTTATACTATTATTATTAGTCAATTCACATTTATCGTTGAAAAAATTCGTGGAATGATTCCTTATAATTAAGCAAGGATTTTATATTCCCTCATTCATTTTCAGTTATTTTAATTTCTAGTCAATTAATTAGCAGTTTTTAACTATTTTTAAGAATACATGAAACATCCAAGATTTATTCTATTATCATTATTAACATATTTAAATAAAACAAATATTTATGTATCTTTTATTTTTTACGATGACGTTAAAATTATTTTTACAGTATTTTATTGAATTATATACCGACTAGATAAACACGAATTTAAAAAATGATAGATGTACAATTTTACATCTTACGAATTTAAAACCATTATTTATTTCTTGGGAATGACAGATTTTTCTTACGATCATAGCCATATTTTTTTAAGTTTAAAAATCTGTCATAATTGTTGAAAAATGAAAAAGATTTCAAGAGAAACTTAGGCCTTTTCAGCTAATTTCATTTAACGGTTAAAAATAAAACAATAAAAATTGCAAGAACTTCCATTTTTTTGAGGAATAAACATTTATTGGGAGGGTAGAAAGAAATACGTAGCCAATCAAGGTGAGTTCTGCTATCCAATCAGAGCTAATTGTTTTGATGAATCAGTTTTCGATCGCAATACAGTTATGCTTATAAATGTTAATTTATGTGTAGCTAACATCTTAATAAACATTAATAAAATGTAATTGTTTCGAAGTTACTATGATTATATTTAGTAAAAATGGACATGAAGTAGATAATTAAGTAGATATAAATTAGTGAGATGAAATTTTTGTTTATTTATAATTATATTAATTTTGTATTGCTATACTAAATATTTTTATTAACTTTTTTCTGAATCTATTCAACTGCTATTATATATATATATATATATATATATATATATATATATATATATACAATGCTTATTAATCATGTACTAGTGAAAATCAGATATATAATTGCTGCATTATTTTTTTATCTACCTTAAACATATATATTCATTGTTTATATAAAGTGTACAGTATGAACATGTGCTGCTCTTATAGTTTTAAGTTAATGTTCTTGGTATACTTACTTAAAAAAAATCAGATTGTAATATTTTATGTTTATCAGAATAATAAATCAAATCTGAAAAATAATTGAAAAATTTTAAGTTGGATCAAGAATTTTTTTTCCTTTATAGTTATTTTTCCTATTAGGAAATGAAACCAGTTATTAAAAAAATGTTATAAATTTTCATTTATTTGTAATTTTTAAATTTTTGTTCAAATTTGCTGATATTTTTTTATAAGTTTTTAATCTTGTTAAATTTATTTTCCCTTTTCTTTCATCTAATTTTATGTTAAAATAAAATGTTATATTTTGCAATGAAATAAATTTATTGATGATGATATAGCCTTATTATTCTAAATTATATGCTTTGCATTTATCTATTTAAATACTTAAAAATAATTCAATTTTATATATGATCTATGCATGTTCTATAATTATTTTAAATGTAAATTGTATATCAGCTTGCATTTAAAATAATTGTAGACCATCTGAGCAATGCAGGAAAATGAATGAAATGAAGTGTTCTTGTAAAAATGACAGATTTAAAAAGTTTTAAATTGTATTATAATTTTCTGAATTTTAAAAACTTTATAAAAAAAGACTTCTTAGATTTATTTTCTTTCTTTTTTTCTCCCAGTCTGTGAATTTTCTTAAATATTTCCTAATGCCATTTTTAAATTACTCTTTATAAATGGCATTAGGAATTTGATTCCTGCTGTCAAACTGATATAATTTAAGAATTGCTAACAAAACCTGGAAATTTTTCTCATAGCCATGATAGTCTTTTTCTCTTTCTTTTTGGTGGTAATGAAATACAGTTGGGTGAAATATGCTGTTCAAAATATTCTAAGGAATAAATAATTTATATTTAGTAGCAATTATTATTACATTTATTGCTTTTAAAATTATTTACTGTGATAATTCGATTCCAAATAAAGCATTTGGTATTTAGAAACATTAATTTATGAAATTTAAAAAATTTATAAAATCAAACCTAGTGATGAAGATTATTATGAAAATAAAAATTTAACTTAAAGTTTATATTTCTTATGTTGAAGTATAATACAACTTTCTTATAATATTACAAAGAATATTTTGTTTCATTCTGAATATATTGCAAACTGTTGCATAAATAAACTTAGATTAAAGAAGGTTCTGATATAAAAAATAAATAACTACTCAAGATAATTTTTTATTTTGTTTAAGGATCAGTAAAATAAAATTTTTCATGCAGAAATAAATGATTTTTGTGATTGTGTATCATAAATTGAAGATTAAAAAGAACTAATGATGCAAGTTGTATAAAAAAAATCTTAGTTTGTAATTTTCGGGTTTCGAATAGCATATTTTTTATTATAAAACAAATTTTAAATGAAATTAGTAATAAAATAAAAGATACATTATTACTTGTAAGAGAATCCTTAAGTGTTTCTGTAAGTATATCTAAATACTAAGATTTCCTTCAAAAAAGATTTTTTTAAAAATATATTTTTTAAGGGTTCGAAAAATTACATTTTAGGCTTCCAAGCAATATTTCAAAATTCTATTTAGTTGTTTTCTTGAAAAATCATAGTTCTTGATCTTTAGAATCTGTTTTTATTAATTTCTTTATAAGGCATGATCAGAATCTCTACAAATCGATCACTTTCTTCGTCAATTCGTTAATCAGTTACTCTTCTCCATGTCAGGATATTCTTTTTGTTTATCGAAAACTTTCTATGGCAATTTAAATCATCTAAAGTTAACTTTCATCAAGTTTTAACTTCACAATCTTCTTTTGTTGCTTTTTGTTTCTGTAGGGGTTTTTTTGCAGATTTT
This sequence comes from Argiope argentata, assembly GCA_026289955.1. Classification (NCBI taxonomy): domain Eukaryota; kingdom Metazoa; phylum Arthropoda; class Arachnida; order Araneae; family Araneidae; genus Argiope; species Argiope argentata. Next base: position 2,879,165 of record JAOUZG010022948.1, read on the forward strand.
TTTTTATTAATTGTAAATCATAAAGTAAATATATTACTAGATTCTATTAGTAGTAGTATTTTTTTTAGAATTCTCCTGATGTAGCAGTAATGATTTTAAATTGAATAATTTGATTTCAGTAGTGTGTAGAAAAGTATTTGTTAAATAACATATGCCTATATTAACTAATTACACAGATTTATAATATTAAAAATAAATTGAATAAACTTACTTTTAAGACTGTGGAATTAATTAATAACTTAAACTATTGATTTAATTTGTTTGTAATATTAACTCTGGATAATAAAGTTACTCATGTTATGCTTGCTTTTTAGTTATTCAAAGCTTAGTAGTATTAAAAATATTTATTAGGAAAAACATCAGGTAAAAGCAATGTTTTGTGTGTCCCTTGCCGCGCCAAGGATGCCAAGTCGCCAATAAAGATGGCGGACAAAATAAACACTTCTGTGGAATAGTTACGATTACCATTTTTCGTAATATAATCATGATATTTTACCGATAAGTATCGGCTTTTTCAGGCTGTTTGGGGCGGTCTGTTGGGAACAGGGCAAAAGTTAGAGCATACGATGACGGCATCTGTTGAAGGCTCTGGGCAGAATTTTTTAACTGAAAAAAACATCCTACGGCTTCGCTAGCCGCGAAAGCGAGAACCTAGTAGCTTCGCTAGCACATTGAACATAAGGACTGTGTGGATAACAGGAACAGTGCATAATCAAAAGAGAAAGAACAGAGGAGGAAGTAATCAAACCATTTTCCTAAATAAAGCATTATTTCCTAAATTCATCAGTCCATATATATATATTCCACTCACACTTCATCCATTCTGCTGATTCGAAATACTGTCTTCCATTCCACTATTCTTGCACATTTACCGACATAACAAATTATCAAGGAAACCAACTGTTAGAGCTAAATAAGAATTACCAGAACTGCGGAGAATTCTATTGCATCTTTTTAAAGTAAGAATGCATGCGACTTCGTAAAATACGAATTCAAACGATTTTTTAAAGCACACATTGACATTAAAAACTTGCAAAAAAATAAAGATTTTCTGTTCGTATTCACATTAAAAACAAAACTGCTGTGGTTTGAATAGTTTAAAAAAAAGCTTTTAATTTTTAATAAAGAACAAAATTAAACCCTTTCATTGATATTTTTTATTACTTTTAATTTAACATTTTTCTTAAAATAGTCGTAGTTCACGTTCAACTCAACCATTATTAAAAATAGTAAACAAAACAGCATTAGGGTTACTAGAAGACCGATCCGTTGGGTTGCCATATTGGCGACAAACTCGGGTGGGGAGGGACACTAATCTTCGCCTTAACCAAACATCATATGTAATTGATAAATTTCAACTAAATAACCTCATGGATGTTTTTTTCTTTCATGAAAGCTTATTTTTTAGCTATTTATACTTATGCCAATAAGGATTTCAGGCTGTTCAAAATAAACACGGTTGAAAAGTGGGGGAAAAAATCTTTAAAATTGTAAGAGATTTGAGTAATGGTAGGATTTTACTGTCAATCAATAATTTTTCTTCGTTTATTTTTAATCTCTTACTAATTCTGAATCTTTAATTCATGCTTCAGTAAGAATTAATATAAATTCTTTGTAAAGGCAACCCTCCCTCTTAAATAAATTATTTATTTTGCAATATATGTTATAAAAATATATTGTAATAATAGAAACATTGTGTGACAATTGACATTTATATTATAAAATTAAAGATAACTTCTGTTAATTTTGTACTGTTTAGGCTTGGATCTGTGTCTTCTAGTATAATTTAAAATAATTTTTAATTATAGCACGAGTTGTACAAAAGTTATTTAGCAGGTTATATATATTACATGAATTACTTAAAATTTCATAAAATATTAAAGTAAAAAACAACAACAACAAACACCAGTCATTGCCTAAAATGTGATAGCTGTCTGTAACATGCTCATTAGGTGAAAGGAAGGGGAATTATAATTAAAAATAGTATTAATAACTTATAAAGTGGGAACATTTTAATATAGTATGATTTGTAGGTGGGCAATTTCCTCCTTCAAAATTTTTTTATTCAGTTTACCTATAATAATCAGAATAAAATACCACTTAAAAATCTTATTTCTTTTGAGTTACATTTTGTTCTGATTATTTTTTGTATTGTCTTTATATGTAAAAAAAAAACTACATTTTTTTTATAGTTGTTTGAAGGATTTTATAAGTCATTCTTGAAATCGCATGTTTTATCTGCTTTATCTACTCCAGATGTTTCACCCCCCCCCCCCCCCGAAAAATCGTTAAAGATTGAAAATTTAAATTGGCTATTATGTGAATTTTTTGTTGCATACATTTTTCTGAATGTATACTTGAGTAGCGTCCTTTCCAAATTATGAATAATTTATTTTTATTTATATGCATTCTTGAAAAAATCTGATAAGTAATTATATAATATTTGAGAAAATATGTCTTAATATATTTAAAATTTCTATTATGTTATGAGATGCAGTTTAACAGTTATTACATTTTAGACACCATTATCTTGGAAATAGTGAATATTTTTTATTGGTACAATTTTGCTAATTAATATAATTTTTCATTTTTATATTTGATAATTGCATTAAATTTTAATAAAATGGATATGATTTTACAATAGAAATCTGATTTTTGAAACTTGATCTAGCCTAAATGGGGCCTATAATTTATTAGCTTTTGTTATTTAATCTAAATTAAACTGGAAAATTTCTTTGATCTTTTTATAGTGCCTGCCTATTTATTTCTGGATATACATTATTACCTTTAGATATGAAGATGTCTTTAATTAAGATTAAATTTTAATGAAATGCAGTTATATGTTTTAAAAAGTTGTCTTGACTACATTTTAAAATATTAGAAATTATCTTACAAGTATTTGATATTTGTGTAATTGAGTCCTTTATATGATGGTGTTAAATTAATTGGATGCATATAAAACTGTCACATTTATTTCATGCTCATAAATTTTTATGAAAAAATAAAAAAACTTAAATTTTTTTTTATTATTATGGAAAGAGTTTTTATTTATGAAGATTAGTTAATTATTTGTTTTCCTAGAACAAATAATTTCATTATTTTCTAAACATTATAATATATTTTAGGTGGGTCTGTGAAGACTTTCCTGAACTTAAATTAGCCATGGAAAACTATGTATTGCATGATTATGATACTAAAAGGTACTTATTTTAAAGAATTCAATTTTTATCATATTAATGATTTTAAATTAATATTTCATGATATGTATGTTATTATTAAGATGCTAGGATTCTTTATTTTGTATTGTTAAGAATTGATGCTACAAATATTTAAAAAAAATTATGGAGTTCAAAAGTAATGACATATTTGAGAAATATTTTAAGTATTCTGTGTTGTGAAATGAGATTTTATGCTAAATATTTTTATAATTTTGGTTATATTTTTAAACTTTTAAAAATATTATTTTATGACTGAACAATGCTTTTGTGAAATTTTTGTAATTTTTTTTAACAGTTACGAAAGTATGAAAAAACTTTGCGATAAATACAATAGAGCCATTGACAGCATTTTGCAGTTGGTAAGAAATACTTTGATGATTAATACAACACTTTTTTCTTTTATTTTCATTTAATTCTTCAGAACTATTTAAAATTTATAGTTGTTAACTAGCAATGAAATGTCTTATGTACTTGTAGTGGAAAGGAACTTCCAGACCCGCTCAACTCCAAACTAGACCTAGTAATGGTTTGTTACGCCATATATTGCAACAAGTATACAATCAAGCAGTTACTGATCCCGAAAAGTTAAATCAATATGAACCTTTTTCACCTGAGGTAAGAAATCCCAGTCGTCATATATAGTCTTTTTTTAAAATTCTGTTTCTGAATAAAATTTATTGTATTTTCTTTTGTATTAAATTAAATATATTCCTGTTATTTTATATTTGTTAAAATCATTTGGTATATGAATGAATATTATATTATTGGTAACATTATTCTAATATAATATTTGGTATTTGAATTTAAAAAAAGAATTGCATTTTTTTTTTTTTTTTTTGTTTTTTTTTTTTTTTCCTTTTTAGAATAGCTATTAAAAAGCATTTCTATAATTAACTGTGTTCAAATAGATATTTGAAAATTCTTATTAAATAAAATCTGAACTTTCCAGATTTTTTTGAAATTCACTATTTCCAGTTTTATCTGATTAGACCTGAGATAATTATCAAACTAAAATCATTTTTAGGTGTAAAAATGTACCATTATAGGAAATTGGAATTGTAACTCTAGAGAAAATTAGTACTTCTCAAAAGTTTTTTTTGTGTTCTACCACCCAAGATTGTTGCCATTTCATGAGCCTGGCAATGAGGCTGTAAATATAATGAAAGCAAATAAATCATCTTGACCTTCTAAAGAAGAACAAATTCTGAAGAAAGTGTTTAGGGTTCTGAGAATGAAATTATTTTATTTTTGTTGATAAAAATCGAATTTATTAGGAATTTTGTAATCAATTCATATTTTATAATCAAATTTTGTAATCAATCAGGAAAAGAAATATGTTCCTAAAAAAGGTGTACATTGAATACATGTAGAAAAGTGGTCTCTAAAAGGCTGTCTTCATCAAATTTGATGGTTTGAATTTTCTACATTGCGAAACAATCACTTTTAGCAATTTAAGGAAATTGACTGATAATTGATTTAGATATCATTTTAATTGACAAAAAGTGTGTTAGATGAAGAAATTGGTATTTATCTAATAATAGCAATTTCTAAAAGTAAATAACTATTAAATAGGTATTAAAAAAAACTTTTTCTTTTGATCCACTTTTGAAAGTCTATTAAATTATGGGGGTTATATTACAAATGCTAAAGATATTGATTGCATGGATGTTATGCAGACTGTAAAATATTTTTTAACATTGAATTTTAAGTTTTAATTTTAAAGAGAATTAAAACTTAAAATTGAATTTTAAGTTTCAATTCTTCTGAGGTTTTAATCTCAAAATTGCTGTTTCTGAAGTTCCATTCTGAAATAATAAAAAAAATCTCACAAGATTATTGATAACAGTTTTTAAGGTACCTATTGATTTGGCTGAGAGCTAATAAAAACTCTTTATTTTTAATGAAACATTCACTTTGTTGCAGGGTTAAGTGAAAAACCACTATATGTATCAAAGAAAATATAAGCATGGTCTTTCCCAAATCTTCAATCCTTTGCCTATGTTTTTAAACAGCAAACTGAACTTTCCAATTATTTTTTAAAAAGTTGAGAAAAAAATTGCGAATGATATTGTGAAATGAAGTGAATAATTATTTTCAAAATTTCATTTTTTCTTTAGAACTATTGTTTGAAAATGTCATTTTGCATTATAGAAATATTAAAAGTTATGTTCAGTAATGAAGCATGAATTAGTTTTTTTTTTTTTTCATCATTTTCAAAAATTTTCTTTCCTTGCTGATAAAATTATGGATCTACGTTAGTCCATCAATATTAACGTTCTAATTTCTTTAAAACTGTGACATTCTTTAAATGAGATAATAATTTGCATTGCTTTTATTTCTGTGGATAGCTCGGTTAAAAACATCAACATGTCTCCTCATTGAATACTCATTGATTAATTAAAAAAGAAACACAACACAGAAAACTCACAACCGCTTACGAGAAATTTCAAATCTTTTTTGACAAGGTGCTCGTATTCAGAAGTAATTCACTTCAGTTTAGAAAGGTATTCTCGCTTCACTTTACTGAACAATTTCTATTCAGTTATTGAAAATAATTGTTGCTGTTAATATGGCGAAATGAAAGCAAATATATCATTTTTATGCCATTAGGTTACTAGCAAAATTTATAATTTCAAGTTTCAGGTGGACGAATGAAATCTGATTTGTACTTTATTAAATTTTTGTAAGTCATACGATTTTGTGTTGTCCATCGCATTAAGTTTCCACATTTTTATCATTAAGAATTGCTAAAGAATGGAGTTCGATTTACTTTTTATTGTTGCCAATAATTTTTGTTTCATTTGTATGAAATGCAGTTTCTTTATCTGCAATTTTAAATTCACTGTCCTAAAAGGTTTTTTTTATTGATTTAGTTAAAGCTGCTGTCATTCTCAAAGTTAGCATTTTCAAGTTTTTAGTAAAATTGTTTTTTTCAATCAAGCATTTCTTCATTTTTTAAAAAAATATTTGTATTTGATTTCTGTATTGTTACTGATTTTTCTGCCTTGTTTGTATTCTTAAACATGAAATAGGCATTCTTTTTTTTTCATTCACATGTTAAATGTTTTGATTTAAATTTTTAAGTGATCATGAGAGTCAATATCATGATAATGAAGAAAAAAATTAATACATCTTCGAAACATAGGATACAACAGAAGAGGAGAGAAGCTAACAAAACTTTCTAAGCAATATTTTATTTTTTGAATGTCATTTGATTTGTCAACTTTTCATATCTATCTTTCATATCTTTTCATATCATATCTTCTAGATATAACTTCATCATCTTAGAATACGAAAAATTATTCAAACTTGTAAATGGTTCATTGAAACAATTTTTGTAATGAAAAATGTTTGAAATTTTATTTGGGAGATAAAGAAATGACATGGAAAAATTTTGTGTGAAAAAGTTATTGAATATTACTTTAAAGGGCAAAATAGTTTTCAGTGTATTTTGGAACAAGCAATCCTTTATTTATTATTTGATTTAAAACCCATTAAATGATTATAGATAGATACATTTGATAGTTTCCAGCATTTTTTTTGTTGAAGTTTTTCCTGTTTTGGAAAGAAAAAAAAATCAAAGGGCATTTTACATTCAAACATTTATTCTTATATTGTAAGCTCCCCTGTTCAATGTTCTCCAATGATCTGTTTTGAAATTGTTGCACTTCTAAATTTTTAGTTTTGTTAGTAACATAAGGTTGAACAGCTTTATGCATTTTTTTACTTGTTTTTTATTACAGTGATATAAATTTTATAATTTATTCACAAAAGAATTAGGTTGTTAAAGTTTTATGATGCTATTTCTTAAGTGGTGTTTTTATGTATGTATGCATGTATGGTAAAACCCTTCATATAATTATATATATATTTTTGGAAAGCCAGATATGAGAAATGGTTTTAGAGATTTCCATTGTTATGACTACAATAAAAATATCAATTATTTTATTGGAAAAAATTTCTTATAATTAAAAAAGTTAGTTTATTTTATCCATAGATTGGAATTTTTTATATTTTACGTAGGATGATAGTATATTGGATTTATCTTTTACAATTTTTATTTCTAACAAGTAAATTATGAAATTGAAATTAATTAATATGGAATAAAAGAATGAACCAAGACCCATTTGTGTGTTTGAGTTTTATTTTTGATAAGCAGGAAGTATTCTTTTGTCAGAAAACTTGTGTGGTTAAATTTTAAAATAACAGAAAATAACTGTAAGGAGGAAAGTCATGTCTACATTTAAACTTTAATTTTCTTTGGGTTTATTTCCCACTTTAGATTTACTTATTTCTGTATTATATGCCAAATATTTATAAGACTTTATAATGAATATTTCATTGAAATGTACTATTTTTATGACTGGATAAATTATAAAGTGACTGTGAAAGCATGTGAAAATTTTGAATGTTCCAATCACCATTCTGTAAATAAAAATCCTAAGATTACTGAAAAATCAAATACCTTTGCATTTGATAATACCAGTAAATCTTCTAATTATCATATGAAGTCCGATCATGATTTCTAGTTATTTTAAGTAAAGAAAAATAAACTTATCAAAAATTTTCAAATTTATTTGATAGAGTATCCCTGATTATGGCACATGTTTGTTAGAAAAATGAATTTAATTTTGTCGGGTCTTGTGGAAATATTTTTTATTCTGTAATTCTTCAGCAAAATTTTATTAATGTATCTCAAAATATGAATAAATTAGAAAGCCAATTTATGGTGAGTTTTATTCAAGATTTTATATTTTTAAATCAATTATATTATCCTTACCTCAGCAAAACTACTTATTGCAGTTTCGTGTTTTGGAACTGGTTTTATTTGGCCTAAAAGTTATTAGTGGACTTTCAATATTTCTCACATCAAATTACTGTCCTTAAGAAATCATTACTATTTATTTTATATAAAAAATAGTGGAAAAAATCGCCCTTTTTTAACTGTATAAATATATTACATTTATGGGGATCATGATTATTTTTTAATTCAGTTGAAACTGCTGTCAGATAATAAAGTATCCTTTATAATAAATCCAGTCTGTTAATTTACTAAAATTATATTTAATTTTCTCTTTGTAACTATTGTTTATTTTTTAAATTGCTTTTAACATTTTTCAGGTGTATGGCGAAACATCTTTTGAGTTTATTACTCAGATGATTGGAGAACTCGACATTACTGAAGATGACATTTTTATTGACTTAGGAAGTGGTAAAATACTTTTTAAGCAAATATAAATTTTTGATAGTTTTTGCAAAAAAGTTCATCCTGATATTAATAAGACATTAATATTAATTTTATATGTATCTGTGCTCTAAAATTCTATATTACTTTTTAAAATTTAGGAGCTGTTAATTTTTATATATATTTTTTACAGTTTATATTATGTCTGTTTTAGTTTTGTAAATATTTCTGCAAATCTTTAGTAAAAAATTTCATAAACATTATGTTAAATATATTCGTTCTTTGTTCTAATTGCATATATCCAGTGGTACAAAATGGTCGCACGTAGATTTATTTATATTTCTAAAGTGAATTTTTTTTTATGTGATCATGTTTGTTTGTATTATGGAGGGCACTGGAATTAGATGCTGAAGTATTTTTATTTTATTGCAGAAGTATATTTTGTTAATTGAAATTTTCAAGTGTTTTAAAAAAGTTTTTGAGGCTTTTTTTAAATTTTCATTTTCCAAGAAGGTAATGTAATAACATGAATGGTAATGGAAGTTTTGAATATAGATTTTTAAAAAAATGTCTCTCTACTTTTTTTGAAAATGCTAAATCAGTTTTTTTTTAATGCTAAATAAATCCCTCCCATCAAATTGTATTATGCCAAAAGAAGAAATTTGACACTCTAATAATTTTTAATGACATTTAGTTAGTTGTTAAATAATATTATTTCTTATATTTGAGTGTTGCAAAAACTGGATAAAATTTGTGTATGTTTGAAAAAGAGTGGTGTTTTAATTAGCTTATTTTTATTTCTTAAAATTTTTCTCCCATTTGTTTCTTTTTATTCTAACATTTTTTTCTCTTTATTTGATGAACATTATTCATATCGAGCCAGAGAATCAATATGCAACATAATCACTGTTATATATTTGTTTAATTTCTGCAACTTCCTACTAGATGATTGCATTCTTATTTGTTTGCTTAAATTTCCATTCGATTATTATCTGCAATTTTTTTTCTTAACATTATCCAGATTTATCTCTAAATTACTAGGTTTACCGCTATTAATTTATGATTCAAAATGGATTTTTTCTTAAAAAAATTTATCGCCTGAAATTTATTGCCTGTTTACTAATATGATGTAATGTTATGAAATATGCTTCAAAATTTTCTTTTGAGTGTAATGTATTTAGTTTTTGCAGTGAATAGTTGTACAAAATCATCTTTAACTTACCTATTCAACCAGTCCAATACCAATTGTTATTGAACTATTCATATTTTACCTTATAAATTTTTTCCCACTGAGATTTTTTATTAACAGTGGCTGAAATTCAGTATGCTTTTGTAACTTACTTGTACATATTTAGAATTTACTTCTCTACTGAAAAGATATTTTGATATATCGTTAGACCAAATATTTCAACATATGAAGACAGTTTGTAAAGTATATTTTATATCAGTGCTTTAATATTTTAATTCACTTGTATATATATAATTAGTACAGATCTTTTCCCATTTACTTGAATCACTTAATTATTACTTCTCTTTTTTTCTAATGTTTCCTTTTTATTTTTACTGTTTTTTTTATTTTAATTTTTTGTTATGAATGTATAGTTGTTGTCTTTTGAAGTTACACTCAAGATCAAGAGTAAGTTTCGTGCTTGGATTATTTTTATTATTTATGTTCTCTAAAGAAAAATATTACTGAATTTTTTAAAGGTGTTGGTCAAGTGGTACTCCAAATGGCAGCTACTACTAACTGCAAGAAATGTATTGGAATTGAGAAGGCTGATGTACCTGCAAAGTATGCAGAGGTAAGATTTTAAAATAATAACTCTGTGGGTTCAATCACTTTTTGTTGCAGGCAAAAACTGTAAAAATAAAAAAGTATGTTTCTACATATTTTACTGTTTGTGAATCTCAGAATGAGTTTAACTGTGACATTATATTGAAAAATTGTATTATATGAATCAATTTATGTATGATATATCATGATATTCATTTTTACCCTGCATTTCAGCAAATAAGTAATGTTGAAAATTGTTATCACAAAACCCAATTAAATTGTAAATGAGAAAAAGAATATTATTGTAAATGAGGCTTCAAAAATGGGAAAGAATATGAAACTGTATCTTGTTAATCAACTATGTAAAGAAACATTTTGATATATCAAAAGAAAAATTATAGGTTGCTGTATGTTTAGTAAAAAATTTGTTTTTAAATTATTGTACTTAAGTGATTTTTTCAGCTATTTAAATTTCTGTGTCATTCCTCCTTCCAGTAGAAATAATAAAAATATAATTATTTAACAAAAGTTATTTTTCTCAAATTAGTTGAAATCATAAAGATATTATTGAACTGTTTTTTTTTATTTGTTGTATTTAAAATACATTTTAATGTATGTAATAATAGAATGCTATATAAAAATGTTACAATTTTTCATTTAGGAAATGAGTAAAAATTTTCAGTTTTGGATGAAATGGTATGGGAAAAAGTATGGCGAATATATCCTACTGAAAGGCGATTTTCTTTCTGAAGAACACAGAGAAACACTGTTGAACTCAACGTAAGTCTAGTTTCATTCAGAATGAACATGATTGTAAACTTCAGAGAACTGAAAATTGCAGGTTGTAGGTTCTCTTCTGTCATGTCTGTCAGGGCTGTAGTAGCCAACTGGCAACGATTTTTTTTTTCTCCAGGGAACGAGATACCATCAAAAGGTCCACTATTATAGGATATGATGCCAATTAAATCTTTTTCAAGTTATATATTTCTCATTCTGTTGTGGCATAAAAACTTGAGACCCAGTAGGAGGAGAGAGGGAATAGAAGTCTTTAGCATCTAACTTCAGATCAAAATTATGTAGTTCATCTCAAATCACCCCTGGTATAACTTAAAAATGGGATGTAATCTGAAGCTACAATGCCCTGTTATATTTTAAAGACAAAAGAGTTTTCTTTTTAAATATTTCAGATTTACTGAAATTGTGATGCTGTTAGTTTAGCGTGTGTTTTTCCTTCATTACCAAGTTTTCAGATTAGCGATTCTATTTAGAAAATTTAGGAAGCAGGAACTAAGAGCCTAGTTACTATAGTTGCTTTGCAGGCTGGCTTTGCGACATAGTATAATTTTAACGTGACGTTTTATCTGACGTGGATGATTCTACACTAATAATTTTTGGAATAATGAAATTGGTTAATGATTTCTTTTAAGAAATATAGAAAAAAATATATCTTTAAGAAATATATAAGCAGAAAAAAATAGGAATTGCTAAGTGTAACTCATAATACAAAGGACTTAAGCATTAAAATTTTTTAAAAAAATGTATGCCTTTTTTATGTTGTGATATCAAAATTTTATTTGACAAGAATATAAAAATAGGCATATTTTTTATAACAAAACATTTTTATATAGCTCTAATGCTATGGCAGAAATTTTGGAATTTCTTTAAAAAACAAAATTAAAAATTATTATTATTTGTATATTAATTTTAGTATTCTTCTTTTCAAAGTTATAAATAGTTCTGATTTGGTGGAGTTTTCTACTTAGTATATGATGCTCACTTGATGGTAAATCCTGATTTCTCTCAGACAGGAACCACCTAAAAAATAATTTAAAAACATTAATATTGTTTATATTTTTTATCTATTTTGAAAAATATTTGAAGACTGCAAAATAAATTTTTTTCAGCTATTTTATTATTATTGCTACTCAACTGGGCAAATTGTCTTCATTAATAACTTCTCATATTATTGACATTATATTCATGTTTTACAAGTTATATATTAACTTTGAAAAGAAGATATTGTATTATTAATATAAATAACAGTGTGATAAATTTATTGACAGTATTAAATTTTTTCCTTCAAACAAATCAAAGAAAGAAAAAGTAACATATATTACAGTTGTTTTAATCATTCAGTTTTGTGACTCATCTTGTTTGGTCACTGTTGAGCAGATCTTTTTAAACTATAGTAAAAAAATGCAAGAGAAAGAATTGGGATATGTACTATGAATTTTGCTTTATTATTGAGAAATTAGCAATTCCATGGTTATAATTTATCTGTTAATTTTACCAGCATTGAGTCAAATTTTTGATATTTTTTATTACCAAGTATTTAAATTATCCTTAATTAAAGGTAGCAAAATTTAAATTTGATGACAGACATCAATGAGCTCCACTTGTTAAAAGTGCACTAGCTGCTTGTAAGCTTTAATGTAATCATTAAATTATTAATGCATCATAGATGGTGAATTTTGTTTTATTTATTCCTACATGTATTTGCTATTGAATTAATATTTATTGGTACAGAAAGTGATAAAGCAAAATAAATATTTATAAATTACATATGATCATATTTATTTATGTATGTATATTTGGTATGTATTGAAATATATTTCAATGAAATATCTTGAATAAACAAGCAGTGAATATTTCCTTTGAATTATATATATATATAATATATATATTCACTGACATGTATAATTGAGGCTGCAATATTTAAATGTATAGAATGTGTGTTAAGAAATATTGCATTTTAAAATGTGAATGTGTAATTCTTAATTTTTTTTGTAGTCTGTTGTTTGTTAACAACTTTGCATTTGGTCCTACTGTTGACCATATGGTAAGTGAAAATTTCCCTTCAGATTTTGTTTTTCTGTTTTTCCAGATAATATAACTTAAAAAATCCTGCTATAAGGATTTATATACATATTTTTTCTTCTTGTGCACAGTATTAATTAACATTAGAAGGGAAGTGCATATATATGTGAGTGAGTGCATGTGTGTGTGTGTGTGTGTGTCTAATGATATTTTTAAATCCAATTTATACTTAATTAATTTGTAACTTTCAGTTTAATTAAGTCCATATTAATTTCATTTTAAAATATTCTTAATTCCTGATTCTGTTCCACTTTTTCTATTTAAGTAATTCAAGAGAAGTTTTAAGGGCTTCAAGTTACACTTTTACACATTTCAAGTAAAGGGGAAATTAAAAAAATAAGGGCAAGTTTGGCTCTTTTTCTGAAAGATCCATATAATTTCTTTACCTGTGGTAGACACATATAAGAAATCTCTGTTGAATTCTTATTTATATAAGCACTGGTGAAATTATTCTTCTCTTTTACGTTAATTTGTTTTTATATCCTGCTTTGAGCAGATATGTCTTGTCCTCGCCTGTTGTATATAAAATAAAATAGCCTTTCCAGGAGGAAATAAAACGAATATAAAAATTCAAAATCTCTTATTTCTCTCTTTGGCCACGGTTTTTACATCTTAAATTATATATATATATATATATGTATGTATGTATGTATGTATGTATGTGTATATGTATATGTATATATATGTATATGTATATATATATATATATGTATATATATATATAATCTTTTTGAGGAGTAGGAATTTTGAATGTTTTCATAATTCTCAAAATAATATGTCGATGTCTTAGATTTTATACTTATTTCTTTAATTTTAATTTTATTTTAATGCAAGGAGGTAAAACATGAAGTTTTTTTTTGAAATAAAATTTGATCATTCTTTAGAATAATTTTCTGATTTGTAATAATTCGACAATATTTTTAATATTTTGATCATTTCTTTATAAATTTATTCATTTTATTGTTCAATTAATCAGACGTATTTTACTTCTCAATTCTTGGGTTTGGTGCAGTTTACCATTTTATAAAGTTCTTCTGTATTCTTGTTGTTCAGAACCTATGTCATGCCTATTAATAGGCTTATCCAGAAGATTCTAAATTTCCATACGCTTAGATGCCAATTTATACAGATAATATATACTTATCTCTTAGTTCTGGTTGTCAAACATCTTAATAGAACAGCTTTGTCAATTATTATTGCATTGCGAACTTTCTCTCTGTTCTAATGTTATGGTCTGTCTTGCATAAATAATTGTAACCTTTTTGTTCAAATATGATTAAAAATCTTAGTAATCATTTTTTTAAACAAAGAAACAAAGATAATGACATGCGTTCCCCCCGTATTTTATTTAAAAAAACGTTATTTTTTGCAATATTTTATTGCATCATTTTAATGTGCACGCCTTTAATTGCGATAAACATATCTATTCTGTACGCGGTATCTAGAAACGATCTATAATATAAAGCATTGCAGGGTCTACATTCTGAATAGTCGCTGCAGTTTAACTTTTTAGCTCATCAATGTCACAATATGGAGATTGATAAACAACGTTTTTCACATACCCCCATAAGATATCCAAAACTATTGTGTCTGAAAAGGAGTTATGTCTGCCTAGCTGACAGATTTCTTCCCATCTATTACCTAGAGAACTTTTCTTGTAAAAGCTTTCGTACTTCCAAATTTTAGTGTGATGGTATTCCATCTTGCTGGAAAATGATATTGGGCTGCCAGTCCACTACTTGTGGAAATGCGAAAATTTCAAGAATATCAAGGTAATTGTCAGAGCGGACAGTTACTAAGAAAAGGAAAAATTTTCTGCTTTCTCCAACACAGCTTGATAATTTTTCTAGCCCCTTTATTCGAATATTGTGTCGATTAATATCCAACATGTGAAATGTTGCCACATCTGGAAGCGCCTCACGTTGTAGAAAATTCCCCATCCTCTTCCATTTCCATTTTTTGAAACATTTCTTCGGAAAATGTTCGTCGTCGGAGCTTTGTATTTCATTAAAACGAAATTATTAATCTTTTTTAATACAATGTCAAAAAACTACCAATGACAATCTTTGTTTTATTGTGAATTCATTTTTGAAATTGTCTGCATTTTCGGACTTTATTTTTTTTTCACCTTTTTTCGAAAGCATATTTTAGCTATAAAAAATACATTAAGGTGGGAAAACTTGCATAGCTTGCATGAATGCCCTGAAAACCAACTTCCCTATTAACTGTAGATGGGGATAGAGAATGGAGCTGGGGATATAGGCCCTGAAAGATAAAAGCTGTGTGATAATGGGCGTTTATTAAATGCTATTATTGTTAAAATTTCTCCAACAAATTCGTCGTGTTTGAATTTTTTTACTGTTTTTAATCTTTATATTGAAATTTTAAATTTTTAGCTTTTACTATGCTTATAAAAGTTATTTAATTGTATTTTCATTAATTATTAATACATATTTAGTTGCAAGTTTCCATAGTTTCTATCTAATGCTTTTTTGTAAATAATTAATAAATGCGTCTGCAGTATGTGGTGGCATGCAAGAAGTGATTTTTGATGTTGATATTTCAGGGATCCTTATTTAGTTCATACTATATAAAAATCTTATTTTTATTAAAATTTCCAAAAATTTGGTTAAATTGCAAAGTGTGTTCGTTGATTTAAACTTGAATCAAGTTAGGCAAAATGTTGAATTTGCTAATTATGAAACCACTAATTAATGAAAATCCATTCTTTATATTTTAATTTGTTGTCAAACTAATTAGCACATCTGATCTTGGCAATGAACTATTCATTTTATTCAGACGGGATCGGATCTAGATACATTAACCATACTATTAAGCATATATATAGTATTAAGATAATATTTTAACCATAGCAACAAGTATATATACTTATAGTATAGATAAACTCATCATTGTAAGAGAATTTATTTAATAAGTATCCCTGAATGAGAGTAAATGTCATTGATATATGTGTAATGCTGCTATAACACATAGTAGTTTTCAATCTTTTTTACTTGTTTTCCTATCCTCTTATGTAATTCATGACAGTATTGTCAATTTTATGGACCATTTTCTGACATTTTACAGGTCATCTTTTCTTCACTTATAAGTAATTTCTTCCTCTCAAATCGTCATCTTGTACACAAGCCTTCTTTTTCAGAATGTGGATTTCTCATTTCACTGGATTTGGAACTGTAACTCTTAACTTTTTTTTTTAGTTTCCTGAAAGTTATAAAAAAATAAAAGAAAAAAGTCTTTGGAAAAAGAAATTGTTTTCATTTTTATTAATTTATTTTTTTTCTTTATTTTTAACAATTCATTACAGTATTATACAAATTTGCATATATTAGATGATTTTGTCTCCTTTTCGCCTTCTTTATCATCCTGGTAATAACCTGATATTTTAAAAGAATTTTTTACAATTCTTTGGTTAAAATCAGGTGAAAGTTAGAAAAATTGGTTTGTGAAATAAGTATAAAACTAATAGCTGTCTACTTCTACCGAAGTATTATGGTTGAAATTTTCATGGTGAATTGAGCTAAAGAAAACTAAATGGTATTAATTAACACACTGAAAAAAATATGTTCAAAATACCAAATAAATGATAGTCAAGTTATATGTCTGATGAGTGTTTGAGATAAATATAATTTCTCAAGTAAAAATGACAAAAATTGAATAATATGAAATTATTTCATCTTGAAAACATTTGAAGTTAATTGTGCTAATTTTATTTTGTATACAGAGCATATTATACAGGAGTATTTGAAATTATTGTAAAACACTATAAATTTTTTTTTCTCATTACTATACTTATTGAATAATTTATTATTGTATTCTCCTGAATGTGTTTTCTCTTCTGTATCAATGTATTAAAGTTTATTAAGGCAATTTCTGCATTTTATAAAATGCAAACGTAGGTTAATTTTCACATATCAGACTCAATTGTCTATAATGTGCATTGAAGGTTAAGGGATATTTAAGAAATTGATTACCTATAGGTAGTGAATTCGTATTCAGAATTATTTCAGTCTGCAATTGTAATGTTTCATTTTTAATATTTGAGGATTATAATTTTTTTAAATATAAATTATTTTGATGCTTTAAATTCTTAGATTAGTTATTATTTTTATTTTGGTGTTGCTTGTTGAGGAAAAGATCTTTTCATCTTTTGTGTTTTATACTAAAATTCTTATCTACCAATGCAGCTACTTCTGAATTACAATTTAGTTTATTAAGATTAGAATTTGCTAGAGATCTATAAAACATTTATGCATGCATAATTGAGTAGTATTAATATGCATTGGATATATGCTTATTTAAATATTGTAAATTTTATTGATTATTTCTTCATGTTTCTTTAGCATAAATCATATTCTAAAAATTTCTAATGATGTTGTTAAATGCAAGTTGTGTTCTGTTCTTTAGCTTAAAATGAGGTTTGCTGATATAAAGGATGAAGCACGAGTGGTTTCTTCTAAAGCATTTTGTCCTTTGAATTTCCGCATCACTGATAGAAACCTCAGTGGTAAGCCATCGCTATTCATTTTTAACCTTTTTACTCAATCTCATATTGTTAAAGAATTTGAGGTTCTTTAGAAATTTCATTTATTTATTGAATGCTGGTTATGTAAGTCCCTGATTAAAACATTCTTTGTCAATCATAACATATTCTCATGATATATTTCAATTAAATATTGACTTCATTAATAGCTATTAAAATTAAGCCTACTTAATTAATTGCTATATTAGAAATTATTTGAACTTATAGTAAGCTTTTTTAAGGCATAATGTTCTAAATTACCTTGACAGACCTGAGCTCCTATTTAATAAATTTGTCTTTTTATTAATACTCCTGTATGTAAAGAAATTTTTAACTGGACATGTTTTTAAATGACATTTTATGAACTTTTATTGATATTATGTTTAAATATTTATCAAAATAACTTTTTTAAATTGAAAGCCTTGAATGCAGTTATGAGGAGAGAGTTGCCGATGTAAGAAATTCTTTTGGTTATGTTATCCTCTTTTATGAATTTCCAGACATGGGATGACCAGTGTCTCATTTGAATGGGAGAACTAGGAATATTTATAATTACTATATTACAATCTGTCATTGCTTGTTGCCTGCTGCAAGCAAATATTGCAAGTGCCACTTATTCGCTCTTGTCTCGAATTGAGGTATTAGAATCTGCACAAAAAATATTCAAATAATGCAATTACTATATCTTTTAATGTTATTAGTTTTGAAGTATTTACCAATTCATCATTTTCAGTTAGTGTTAAGTATTGACATTTGTGAAATTTCTTACTGCATTCATGAGGATGCATATGACAGTAATTTTTCCAATATTACGGGGCTCATATATTTTTTAAAAAAAATCTAAATTTGAAATTCTGGATTGATTTAAAAAGACAGCTGTGC
Organism: Argiope argentata; assembly: GCA_026289955.1. NCBI lineage: Eukaryota > Metazoa > Arthropoda > Arachnida > Araneae > Araneidae > Argiope > Argiope argentata. Next base: position 2,897,641 of record JAOUZG010022948.1, read on the forward strand.
TTCTCCAATAGTAGGTTGAAATCTGATCGACCATAAATTACTGCTCCTTGTAATTGAATTACAAAATCAAAATGAACATAAAAAACTGTCAATTTGAGTGTTAGGAATTACATTGAAATTTTTTAGAGTATAAAAATTTGTCTGTGGTAAGGCAACACAATGCTTTGATATGTTTGACAATTTCAAATTCTCTTTGTAATTTTTGAAAAATTTAATTTCTTATGAAGACTATGCAGTAAATGTTGATGGTTGTTATGGGGATGAAAGTATTAGAGGAAGCCTTCTAATGAGCGCCGGAACTATTCTTAATATTTTAAGATGTGGCATACCAAAACTTTTAACAGATTTTAAACACACAGTTGAAGTACAGACAATACATAATTGAGTTGTTAAAGGTTAATCGTCAACAATTATCAAGTAAAGAATTGTTTACTTATATTTGAATTAAAACATGGAGAGGCCCAAGATAAAAGTTTTTATCTTTTTTTCCCTGCGATCATAATATAATTGATATTTCCCAATCCAGTTTCTTTATCAATCAGTTAATATTATCAAAATTTTTAAGTCTCAATGTTATTACACTAAATAGTCGCTGCTGCAGCTTAATGTTCAGCAGGCTCATCTATCATTGCCATTAAGTCTTTCAGGACTTGGTAAGTTAAAAAGTGTGTCACTTTTTTCTTAGATTTTTATGTATGATGGAATATATTGACCTAAATATTGAAGTTGCTCGTGACCATACTGTTTATTTTATTTAAAGTTCCTCATTCAGTTGACAATGCTATGCACTAACTGCTAATGCGCAAATAACTGAAAAATTTATGAGAATTAAAATGCATAAGTAAATTTTGTGTGTTGCTGTGATTGAGGTAGGTATCTTGTGTGATACAGTGAATTGTTTGTATTTAAAAATGTCACATTTTATTTTATTGTAAGTGAATAAATTGATTTATAATAAATAAAAAAGCATGTTAATTAATGTTTTGTACTAATTTTGGAGCTGTGAAGTAGTGTGATTATATATATTCCTTCAAGTAAAAAAGAGTTATTGTGATTCTTCTTCTTTATGGGTGATACTATATTTCAAATAATTGAAATAATTTCTTTCTTCAATTTTTTCTAATAAAGTTTATTCATAATAAAGAAAAATTATGCTGCTGAGGCTTTAGTTTTCTTTTGAAAAAATTGGCTTCAAATAATTAAAATGATTTTTTTTTTTTTTTGAGATTTCTTTTTCCCAGCCGAAATTTTTTTTATTCCCAGTATTCATACTTCATATATATGAAATTTGTACAAATTCATACAAATTTCATACTTGAATAAACTAATCTGTAGCTGTAGTATAACTAATCTATAATTGATATGTTTGAATAAATTGTTCTGTAAATCCATCTCTTATCAGTTGACTGTATATCTAATGGATTTTTTGTGTCTTGCAGATTTTTTTGATAATTTTGTAACGGCATTTTATCTAATATAAGTAAAAATGAATCGCCAAATGTGTTTCTAAGCGCAAAGCTCGAGAATGGCTAGACCAATTCAGCATATTTTAATAAATATTTTCGTTAAGACACGAAGAAGGTTCTTATAGAGAGGAAAAACGGAAAAATTGGGAGGGAAATAGTAAAAACGACACTTTTCTTACTTTCTGCCAAAAATCTTGGCTCTTCCATCTGTACGAAGTCGCGGGTAAAAGCTAGTAATAGATAATTTAGTGATAGTTTTTCTTTTTTATATTTCGAATTTTAACAAATTTATTTTATATTTTTTTACTAATACACATATTTTAAAGATACTCTTACCTTCAGAATTGAAATTTGTTTAAAATGGAATTCTTATTTATGACACTTTAGTTCAATAAATATTGCATACTTTTTAACAATAAATTGTTTAAGCATATGAAATAAGTGTTACATAATTTGTTCTCCAATGAACTTGTTTATCTAATTTTCAATAAAAATGTCTAGTTTGCATAACTTTATTATTTTTTTTAGATATTGGGACAATAATGAACGTTCGAGAAATTATGCCACTGAAAGGATCTGTATCATGGACTGGGAAACCGGTTTCATACTTCTTGCACACCATTGACCGAACAAAGGTTTGAAAAGACTCTGATGATTATATGTTTCTTAATATGATGGTGTGTAGCGTTTTGTGTTTTTATCAACATTCTTACATTTAATCAGGAATTCAAATATGAGGAAAAAAGAATTAATTAGTGTGTTTTCTGGCCAAATCTGAATATATTATGTTGAAAGTTTTGTTATAGTAAGAGTAATCATTTTGCTTATTTCAAGAATTGTACCATTATGTTCAATTTGGCTGACAGATATTTTTAGGTTATATGTTTTCTTTAGAATATTTTCTCTTTTTTTCCTGTCATATTTGGAGACCAGTTGATAAACCAAATATCTGAAATTAAGTATAATGATAAACTAAGTATCTAAAACTGAGTATAATGATTAAGTAAGTATCTAAATATTAATAAAAAAATTTCCTGAAAGAAGCTCGTTTTTCAAAAATAAGGATAATTATATTAATAGCTAGTAATATTTGGAAGATTTTTAAAAAAAATTATATACCAGTTGGTTCAGTAATAAACAAATTTCGTGATTTGAAAATCTTTTACAGTATTTTGTGTTTCAAATAAATTTTATAATGTAACATACTTTTTATTTATTTATTCATTTTATTTTTCAAAGAAATTAACAACTTATAGATTAAAGGCTTTAGAATTTGGTGTAATATTGCATATGCTTGGAGATTGTACATTAATAATACTTAATATTCCTTATAGTATTGAACATTTGCATTAAACCAAATCATATGTGAATGAATAATCTTTGAAGCCTTTTTTTTATTATGGAATTTTTTATTTTATAACATGTGCTTCTTATTTTGAATGCTCTCACAATATTTTCATTTTCACTTTTTTTTTTCTTTCCCAGCTGGAGCATTATTTCCAAAGAATGAAAAATCCTAAAATAAAGGTCTGTATGGCAAGTATCTCATTCATTAATATATTATAATAATTTTTTCTAGTAGCATTTTGAACTAGTGTTTTCTGACCTGATCAACTTCCTTATTAATTCCTTCTTGTTTTTTTTTTCTTTCATTTTCTTAAACTAGCTATGGTAAACGAGTTTAAATAAAAAGTTTTATTTCTTAGTCGTCAATAGCTTGTCTTTGCCATTGGCCTGCCTTATTGTTGATTTTTTTTTTTTTTTTTGCACACAAGTTTTAATCAAAAATACCAAGTATCATTTAAATTTGCACTAGACCTTATTTAAACCAAATTTTGCTTCAAACTAGTTCATCATTTTCATGTATCACAGCTACTCTTCTAACTTGCCATGCCATTATATTGATAATTGTTTACTAATGGTTGTGCTTGCATCAGTGTCTTGGCAGTCTGATATGTCTTGTTAGGAGGGATATTGTTAGAATTTTTAAATCAAATTACTTCCATAAGATATTATTATTTCTCTTATATACTATGTGTCTATTCCAAGCATGAACCAACAGAAATAAACATATGCTTACAGTTGAAAATAATGTAAAGAATTTGCATTTTATGTTTGAGTCAATTGATGTATTTCTGAAAATATTATGATATCAATTTTTTTAAATATTCCTCTGTCATATTTAATAAAACGTTCTTGACAATTAACATTTTAAGCAAAAACTTTCTTCTGTGAATAAAACTAACTTATGAAACTTTAAATATTTATAGACTATTTCAGTGGCCACCTTTTGGAATATGTATTCATTATTAAGCGTGTTCTCGTGCTGACTGTTGATTAGTCTAAATTTATGAAATTGAAAGCTTCATAATGAGATTTGTTTTAGTTGTTAAACGCTGGGATTTTTAGTGTTTGAAATTTTAGTGTGCCAAGAATATTTCCCTGAATGCAGCTAATAGAATTTGGAGGACAATACAACAAGTTAGCATTATAATTTTCTCAGAAATGCGTTTATTAACTTTAATATCACATAATATTTTTAACATTTAATTCCTTAAATGTGTCGTTTCTTTTCTTTATGTTTTGTTTAAATTATGAATTTACATAATGTTTGAAGTAATTATGGATTCTGAGTAATTTTTGCATTAAATTATAATTATATATATGACTTAAATCTAATTTGAAATATTTCAAAAGTTTTAATTCAGTGCACATATACAATGTATAGGCAAATCATCTAAGATGTTAAATAATTTTCTCAGCTTGAGTTGTATACCCGACTGTAACCTTAATTAATGGTTTAAAAATTAGTTATTAGATCTTTCAGTAAGAGTGGACATTCAATATATAAAAAGTTATAATTTGAATATCCTTATTTGAATCTTTTGATGGATGTATTTCATTAAAACTTGTTATGTGTATTGAATGGAGCACACAAGGGAAGAAATCTGTGATAAAAGATTTGTAGTTCTTATATTAATCAGTCAATGATATTTTCCATCAAATTTAAAAGTAGCAAAAATATTACCTTTGGATGATAATGTAAATCTAAGTGTAAATCTAGTGGTATTTCGTTTTAACGAAGTACCACTAGATTTGGGTTGAAATAATTGTTTTGTGAATTTATTATCGATTCCTTTTTTGGTCCCATTTCTTGTGAGACCCTTCTGGGTTTCAAAAGGTGTCATGAATGCTGTTTTTGAAAACAAATCATTCCTACCTTGCAAGAATGAAAATGTAAACAGATTACTGAACTACTTCATAGAAGATATGAATTACATGAATGGTATTCATAATGAACAGATAATGTAAATAAATGAAGATTTTCACTTATATGCACCATCTTTTTAATTGATGTTAACTAATTTCTTCTATCAGATTTTTTAAAAACTGTGGTCCCTTAAACTTACATAAGTACAAAATAGGACAGTGGAAGCTAGCTATATTTTGGCCTGAGTAGGAAGTCACTTATAATTACTGCTTGCCAATTTATGTGATGTCATTTCTTTGTTTTCTCTGTCTCAAATGCATTATGTTGCTTTCTAGCGAAAATTTTAAAATTAATATTTTGTATTTGTTTTATCTTAACTTCTGTATGAAGTTTTGAGTAACTTTAAACTTTTTTTTGTAAACATTAATCATTTTCATCATATATAAATGCACTGGTGGAAAAATTAAAGGAATAATTTAAAGCTTTGAACTGTCACAAAAATTTTATATTGCCGTTCTGAATATGTCTTCAAAATGCAAAATTGTATATTGCAGAGGGAAAATAATAACATAGGGAAAGAGAAACGAGATAGAATAGATGAAAGGTGGTGCAACAACTTTTGTTGGGTATATAGACAAAATTTTTAGGTTTGATAAACATCTGTGCTTGAAATTCGAGTTTTATAGCAATCTTCTATGTTGTGCATTAGATTTTTCGGATGTGCATGTGGCAATAAATTGTGTTCACACTAAAATTAGGAATAGGAAAAGGTTCATAAAATTTAACAATGTGTTTATGGCATTTGTTTTCTACTATAGTAAAACCAACGTTACGCTTTTAAAAAGACGACGCTCTAGCTATATATGACTTTCTCCCCGGTTTATAAATGCAATTTATGGTTTCAATGAGATACTGCATTTCAAGATTAATTTTGCATATTTCATGAATTGCTGATCATTATTTTTGTAATAAGAAATCTTAATATTAACTGAAATTGATTAGGTATACCTGGAAGTCGGCATTGTAGCACTAATTTTTTTCCTAATAATGCTATTAATTGTTAAACTTATTGTACTGGTATGTATAAGCAAACTAACAAATTTACAAAAACGATACAATTCCCTTTGGATATGTATCCTTCGAGTTTCACACCTATAGGATTGTATTAATGTAGGCTTTTCTTATTTCTTGATCAGCATATTTTTTTAAAAGAATAAATTCATTAAAAAATTCTTTTGTTGGAAACAGATTTGTTCATTGATATCGTTTTGGATATGTGACCTTCACGGAGCTATAACTTCACTCAAAAATGAATCCTTTCAAGTCATTTTGTAGTAAAGGCTCTATGTCATCTTTGGAAGAAAAGTTGGAACCCAAACTTCAAATACCAAAGTACAACTTCGATACCAAAAGATATCGAAAATTCAAGTTTATCGTATGTTCAGTGAAATCTTCCTCATTTCCAAAAATTCTTCAATTTTTTAAAAAGGTCTTATACATCTAGTGTGAAGAAACAAATCGATATTATTTCCATTTAAAAATATTAAATTTGTAATAAAAATATTTAAGCATTTACTTCGCCGTTTCTCACTATTTTTCAGATAAGTATTTCTATCCAATTACCCTCATTTATTGAGTTCGACACATTTTTTTTCTTTAATAATAGATATGTTCTATTTATTTCCTCTAAGACTCTGATTAGCTTCTCATTTTACTCGTCCCGAATATATGCACTTTTATTGTACTAATGCCAACTAGTTAACATTCTCATTATTGTGTTAATGCTTGTTGATGTCTTAAATAAATACGAAATACTTTACTTTTTGTGCAGTGCTCGCATGTATCTTTTAACACCCGGCGACGATTCAGATTTGCGGAGAGTGGAATTGTGGCACCAAACAATCATTTCTTAATTTTCCCCCACAGTTCCTATTACGAGCATCTGGTACATGTGCCAAAATAACACAAGTGATGCGAATGTCCACTGCAGTTCCGCTTCCTCGGTGGTCTTTTAAAGCAACGCTTGTGTGTGTCCGTCTTGTTTTATTAAATGTTTCTTCTAAGTATAAAGGGTTTATTTCAAAAAATGCAACTATTTTTCTTACATGTTCAAATTAGTTGTTTATTACTAGCGGCCAGGGATGACATTCTGGGGTGGGTGGGGGTGCAGCAAATGTTATGCATCGGAGTCCCATCATTGAGGGGGCCCTAACTTGATCCAGAAGCCAAATAATTTTCTGAACAGTAAAAGCTTTATAGAAAGAAGTGAGAGTGAAGTTTAACTTGGAAAATCGACAGGTTTGTAAACATTTGATGTTTACAAATACATTATAGTTTATTGCAACTTTGCTACGTAGGGTAAGTAAATGTACGGTTGTTTATATCGCCGTTGAAATTAGGTTGCATGTTGTAAATGCCAAGGAAATATCCCTGTAGGTGTTAAAAAAGAAAATTAGCAGGAAAGAAAAAAGATAAGCTAAACATCATGATTAGGCCTGTCATCTGGCCTCTGAAGTAATCCTGACAATGAAGTTTCTTCTACTTAACAAGTTGCAGTTCAAGCTTCAACTGAACATATTACAAAATCCTACAATAAAAATTATGAAATTCGTTGATGAAACGTTTGTTTATACAAATATGATCGAATCAGAAAATGACAATTACATATATGGTCAAGTTTATATAAGTGATCCAGGTTTATGACCAAATATTATAACCTATTTGAATATTTTATGTTAAAACCGGACCTATTCAACACAAACGAGTTTTGGAATGTAAAAGGTAGACTATTTCCCATTATGGTCTGCATTAAAAAAAATGGTCAGGTGGTGAAACCCAGGCTCTCAAATGTTAATTTATTCTAAAACACAAGAACTCATAGTTACCCCTTCCTTTTTTTCTATTTTAGTTTTCAAAAGTAGTGGAAATGAACCATCTATGTGACTTATAGGTGTCTAGAACAACTGAAAAAAACTATTAACTATAATTCAAGATAATGAAAGTTCACCATGTCACTTTAACTCGCATATTGCTTGGAAAAAATTACTAAAAAGATTAAATTTCTGTTTGACTATTGACAAAACAAAACAAGTTACTATACATAAAGAAACGGAACTACTTAAATTACTGTTTAAAAAGATAATGGAAATCACTAAATGTCATTCTATTTTTAGCATAACCTTTCTCTTCGAGAATTCCATGAAATAATAGGAACGCCTAATAAGGGGTATTTTTAAAGTTTAACCAATTTATTAAGTAAATACGACTGTATGTGAATGGATTATATAAACAGAATAGAGAATTCGTAATGTAGAATAGTGTATCGTTTAGCACATTAATCACTAGAATAGGAGGTCTTTACCCTTAGAAGCTTCTGCGCCCACTTTCCGTTGCAAAGCGGGCACAACATCGGCATGATCATCTCTAGAACAAATCATTTCAACATTAGGAGATGAAGCCATTAACGAAATGAAAGTACAATAATATCGAGATATTTCCCGAAAGGAACACGTTTTTGTCATTATTAGGTATGCAAATTTTGAAGAAAAAAGAGTAACTGCAAAGGAGTTATTTATAGGGTTTATTGAAATAACCAATATAACTGGATAAAGATTAGCAAAAACTGTATTGAAAAGATTAAAGAGAGCTTGATTTAGATGTACAAAAATGAGCTTTAGAGGACATGCATACGGCTAGGGAAGCAGAAAATATGGAAGGGAAATTTAAAGGTATACCATATAGAATTTCTCTTAACTCTCAAGCAATTAATGTGCTTTGCCTATCACATCCTTTTAATTTATTAATTTGTAATGCCGCTTTCATTAGAATATAATCCTTTTTTATATTGCAGTTTTAATATTGCTTAATCCAAAGTTCCACTGTTATATCGGAATCCAAAATTCAGAACATTTTTATACGAAGCAAAATCAATATCACTTAATTTGAATTGTCCGTTTTTCTTAAAAATGAATTCGAAGAAGGAAAAGTTTGTATTCCGAAACTGCAGAAGATGGAGTTATTGAAACCAAGATAGATTAATTTAGATGTTATTTTTTAACGCTGTAATTCATACTGCTATTGTATAAAAAGAAAATATATTTAAAATTGCTTCAAATTAGTCAATGATAAACTCTTTTTAGAAAAACTGGCATTAGAAAATTGTCCCCCAAACTTTGTAAAGTTTTTGTAGCGAATTCTCAACAACAAAATTGAAACACTCTTTTTAGTTCATGAACGGTTTGAATGTAAAAATTTTATTTCCCAATTTTTCATCATTTATTGTATTGTTATTTTTACTCAAACATCAGATTTATTGTAACTGTGACACAGAACGTTTTTCACTTTCTGCCGTTTCGCTTGTATTTCATTTTAAACAAGTTAAATCTTCAATGTGAACTACATTTTAAGAAGCCTTAATATGGAGATAAAAGTTTGATATTTAATATGGTGGTCATAAATACCTAACTCCATAGTGATGACTTTCAAGTGAATTCCTATCAAGCAACTTCTCGAAAGAGATATCCATGTGAATCATTCGTATGCATTATCATTTAATCAACTGATAAAGAAAATCCTGTTGTTCTGAACAGATTTGTTCTGATGTTGCAGGAATAAGATTCTAAATTATTTCCATTATATTTATTCATTTTAAATTGTGCAATTTCCATCGTTCTCAAAAAAGAAAATTAGTGATCCTGTGTGCCTGAATTGTTTTCATGATTCTTGGTGCTCGGTAAGATTTTTTCTCAATATTCACATACTATTGTATATTTTACTGAACTATTTTTTTTCTTCAAATTCTTTTAATCACAATTAATTGCAATGCCTCACTACATTATCTCTTGTCATCACTTCTGTAATTGAACTCATAAAATACACCTTCTTATTAGCATCCTTTCTTATTTTATATTTATATCGTTTTTAATATAACATTGCATATTTCCTTTTACGAATTGTTTATTTGTATTTTATTTTGAGGTACTTTTTTTTAAAACCGACATGAATGAAACTGAACTGATTGACATTAGCAGCCAGATCGCAAATGTGAGAGTTAAGTCACCGCCATTGCGAATAACTGATGCGATATTGTGGTTTCTCAGATTACAGCACAGGTTTACTTGAAAAAAATTACTTACTAACGAATCCACATAATTTAACCATGTCGTTTCATTGGTTGATGCAAATATTTTTTGGGTGAGTGAAATTATCGTCGTGCCCCCTAATGATAAATCATATGATTCATTGAAATATTTACTTATTCAATCTTACACTGAATGTGAATTTGAATGAAAGAGTGTGAAATTTAATGAGGCGGAGTGAGGAATCAAAAATATGAACTCTGCTGCAAGTTGGAAAACTTGGCGACTCTCAACCATCACACTTACGCATGCAATATTGTGGGAGAAGCACTCTTACAATTTCTTTAGCTCCCACAACCACATGGCGCAGTGTAGGTGCATAAAGCGACGGAGTGTCGCAATTAGCCGCAACGGTGGACACAATTTATGATTTAACTGTCCGAAATTAATGTATATATGCATTAAGCATCAGTTACAAAATTCATCTCAAGAAGCTAAAATTGCTCTGCTCATTCAGCATGTGAGTGAACTGACAGCTATAGTGTACTGACGGAATTGCTTAATGGTTGATTTCCAAATAATAAGGATCACAACTGCTGTCATTCCCGGAGACGCCACTAGGAGCCTGTTAAATTATCTTTTTTATTATGCTAATTTTGCTTCTAAAGCCAAAAGGGGGGGGGCGATTCTCTGTGTTTTTTCTATCACCAGGGGGAACTAACAGAGCGGTCAGGGTTGGGCTATAATTCCGGCCACCGAATTATCACGTTCTTTTGGCCGATTCTTCATCTAAATTAAAGTTTTTGATTGATACAGGAGCGGACATATCGAAGATCCCAGCCAATTCTATCAAACAGTCTGTCGTGAATGATCTGGTTCTTTATGCCTCAAATGGCACAAAAATCCCTAAATTTGGTCCTCAACGTCTGTCTTTCGACATAAATCTGCACAGAACCTTCACTTAGTCCTCCGCTAGAGTTAGCCAATCTATCCTAATTATTTCTTGAAACAATTTATTGCTTGATGCCAAAAATAGCATATTGATGATGCCATTTTCCTAAAGATAGCAGTAATGTAGATATTTTCCTGGTTATTCGAGGTTAAAATTCAAGTAAAATTTTATTTGTATTTTTATAGCTAACTAACATTTTACATATTAACAATGAGGGAATGCAAAGATCTTTCTTTTTTATCAAGACGAAGCGACCATCAGTATTTTCTAAAACATGTTGCCTTTTTCCAGAACTCCTCAAGGTTGCTCAACTGGAATTTGAAATTATAGTGGTGTAGGGCATTGTGTGGCATTCAAAACGTGCGTGCATGAGCAAGGCCATTTCATATAGTTAAGAAAGTAAACTAGGGATTGCATCTTTGGTGATTATCGTTTTTGTTTACAAAAATTCGACCCTCGTAATGTTAAGCAAATTTGTCTAGTGATGCATACATCAAGTGTTAAGTGGCCTTGATTTTTGTATACCCTACCTAGATGATATTCTCATTGCATCGTCCAATGAGGTTGAGCGTGAGGACCATCATCGACAGGTTTTAGATAACCTCATACAACACGCTTTGAAATTAAACTCGGTTAAATGTGTTTGGGGGAAATCTTCCGTTGCTTTTTTGGGATGACTTATTACACTTTTGGGCGTGAAGGCTCTCCCTGAAAAACCTCAAGCAATAGCCAAATTCCGAAACCTTGAAACTATTATCGACGTCTCTTCGCCGACAAATTTCTATCGTCATTTCATTTCACACCCAGCTAAAATTCAAGCTCCCTTACATGAATTGTTAAAAAGATTCTAAAGAGAACAAGTGGCCAATTCCTTAGAACAATACTTAAATGCAAGCATTTGAAGCGTGTTAACCGGATTTTATGGATTCAGCAACTCTAGCTTATCTTGGTCCTCATCGACAGATAGTTCTGAAGTATGATGCTTCCGACAATACCTTTGTCGCTGTATTGAATGCTCTAAATAAAAGTAACTAAAAACTGCTTGCATTCTTTTCGCGTAGCCTAGCAATACCGAGCAAAAGTACAACACCTATGACAGAGAACTTATTAGCATTTTATTTGGCTAAAAAACACTTTCAGCATAGTTCATTGGGCAGGAATTTCACAATATATACAGATCATGAACCTTTGCCCTTATTTTGGAAAAGATCCGATTCAAATTCTCCTCGGCAGTTCAGGCACCTGGACTTCATTTCACAATTTTGCACTGATATCGGGCATATTATCGGGTCAAAATATTGTGGATATTGTAGCTCACACCTTGTTCTGGATGAATGACAACCAACTACCAGTAATTGACGTTTCTCTCATGGCTGTGGAACAGATCGTAGATAAGGAGTTGTCTGAATTATTTTCCTAGCCCAATGCATCACTTCTACTCCAATATTTGCAAATGTCTCCAAATTTGAAGCCTTACTGTGATCTGAGCCTTGGGAAAGTGCAACCATATGTTCTGGATGAGTTATATTACACAGGGTTTCGAAATCTGCTGCGATTCTCAACTACAGAATTGAAAAAACTTACCCATCCATGAACGCTTTGGCTGTACAATTTTTATTTTCTACTTATTAATTAGCTGTATTATTATTAGTATTACTTCATTATTATCTAAAGCATCAGATTAAATGCGACTGCGACGCAGAACGTTTTTCATTATCTGCCGTTTCAATTGTACTTCATTTCATATTCTCTGTGGCGTTTTGATACGCTCAATGCTCTTCGGAGTTAAAACGATGGAAACGCGATTATCTTAAACAAGTTAATTCCTCAATATGAACTACATTTTAAGAAGCTGCAATATTGAAATAATAAATTTCAAACTCTATAGTTTTAAAACGATGTGAATGAAACCTAATTTAAGAAACTGGTTTGCGGAGGATTAGATTTTGAATAAAAGGGATGTAAATAACACACAAAACACATGGTAATATTCACTAAATATTATTTATTATGAATTATTTATAAAAGAATTAACGGTTTAAAAATTTTCCTATACATTCCCAGTTACTATAGTAAGTGTTGAGCATTCTTTCTGCAAAATAAAATTAACCAAGAATTGTCTCCAGTCTAAGTACAGAAGCGTCGGTACAGAATGCTTTAACATATTTGCTATATTAAGTAAGCATTAAAAAAGAAGCATAAAATTGTAATTTTTCTGAAGTAATTAATGTTAAAAAAAATCACGCATTAAATAAACATGCAATTGTAATATATGTTCAAAATTGTAATTTTTTTCTACTTTACTAAAAATTTAGAGCCTCAAAAGGTTTCTAGCATCCATGCTTCTTTATAAAGAAGGTCAACGGCTCTGCTGGGGATCCTACGTCCTAGCAATGAGTTTCTTTGTTAAAACTATATGCCCGTATAATAATAGTCGTCAAATGAAATTAGGAGGCGGTCATTATACCATCTTAACGGAAAAAAAAACTTTGTGCTTGTAAAATTTTATTGAAAGCATTACTTTTAAGTTTCTCGTTTGTGATTTTGAGGACTGGAACTTTATTTAGTGGTGCCGAACTGCGAAATATCTCATAGGGGTTTTATTATTATTAATATTCTAAATCCATTGTAGTGCTATATCGGCTACTAATTTTTATGATATTTTGTGAAGATTTATACGTTTTCCTTAAAATAAAATTTTGGTGTACAGAGTATAATGCTTTAAATTTAAGTAGGTTAATTATGTTCCAGACCTTAATCAGCATTTTTGCAGAATACATTCTCACTATCGCATGCTATGCCATGTCTCGTAGTCTGTCTGATGTCATATTCTTCTCTCCACATGCAAAACAATTTACTCAGTGACATGTAAAACTATTGAAAGTAGAATTTGAAGTGCCCACTCAAGTTGAAAGGTCATAGAAATTTGAATGATTTTTGTGTAATGAAGATGAATTCTATTGGACAATGTAATGATTTTTTTTTGAATTACCAATAAAAAAATTAAAATGCATCACCTTTTTATGATGGTTCCTTTAATTTATCCTGTCAGTGTATATACATATTTTAAAAGACAAAGCATAATGGAACGTGAAAGTGGTATACTTCTCATTTAATAATATTTATTTGTTTTCCTTCATTCTGTTGGAAGAGATTTACTTTTATACACCTAAGGAAGTTGAATTCTATTTGTGATTTATCTGTTATTTTAAATTGTTGCCTAATTTATGTTGTTTCTTAAGGATAAATTTCAAGATGATGAAACATCTCTTACTCGAGGTAAACGTTTGAAAAATGGCCTATCTAATCCATGTATATTGGATTCCTCATCAAATGATTCCAAAGAAGAGAGTTCTCTTTCTGGACCAACTACTAGAAGAGCCTGGTCTGATTGGTGCAGTAATAAAATTATCAAAACTACTTCGAATAACAGTGGTCAAGATAGTAATGAAGAAAATGGTAAGTAATTATGATATTTTCCTTTGATTATTATTTTCCTTCTTTATATATTGATTTGGATTTAATAGCTTACATTTCGAAATAATTGTTTAGAAAAATAATTAGCTTTCTAAGAATATCTGATGGTGAAGTGGTTTTCTTGACATAAATGCTAGGATTTTCTTTTGAGAATGCTGAAATTCAATGTACAATAAATGAGTGTGTTCATTAGAGTTTCAGCTTTTACTTTCAGTTGATTTAGTTTGGTATTGAATCTTACTCTTGGCTCCTCTATAATTTGCAGTGCTTTTTATCATTATTTCTTTTTGTGCATTTTAAATTGTTTTGATATTTATCAGTATTAAGTCAGTTTTACACTTTATTTTACATTATGTATAGGTCAGTTTGCAAATACATACATATACTATGTGTGTTTTAATTCGACTGCCATTATTTTATCATTAGTCAAACGAACTGTGATTACATGCGAATTTTCTTATTTCTCTTATTACTAATGTCCTGATTATCTGCTTCCTCCTCCTGTTATTATTTTATTTTTTTATTTGTTTTATATTTGCTTTCATCTTCTTATTTTTAGGATTATGAAAATTAGAAGTACTCACTAGTATAATTCTTATTTTGAAACATATTATATAGATTTAAAAAATTAATAACATTGCTTTAAGCATTTCATTTAGAAAGAAGGCTGACCGTCATCTCATGAAAATGTTTTAACATTGAAGTATTACTATCCAATAGCTTGTGACCAATGTTTCAAGTATTTTTTGTTGTTATCAACCAATGTCTCATTATTGCAAATGTTGCTGTATGATGTGTAATATTTCTGCATATAAATTTTAATAGATAATGAGATAAAAATTCTTAATATTTAAGTGTAGGCTTTGAAATTGAGTGGTTACACACATTTAGATTGATTTATTAGGGTCTTGAAGCTTTTACTTTTTCAAATAAAATAGGAAAACATTTAATTATTGATTATTCATGTTATTCGAATTATTTAGTTTGTATTTTAAAATGCCACAGTAAATTATCATTGTTCTGAAGTTTGATTAAATTAATTTCCATCTTTTTACTGCAATTACTGAAATTTTTCCCCTCTGCTTGTATTATAGAATAGCAGAAAAAATTTATTAGTGTATTGACTTCATTTTGGATTTAAGCTTGAAATACTTTATATTTTTATGAATTACTTTGTTAAATAAAGATCTTAATATTAGCATGCAAATTGTATTACTTTCATGCTTTTCAGAGCCTGCAAAACGAAATTGCTTAGGTAATGATGGAATGTTGAAAACTCAGCGAAAACTTCGAAGATCTGAAAGAAAACGGGGCCCTGGAAGACCAAAGAAGAATGCTTCCAAAAATAAGCGTAATAAACCTCTTAAATTTAGTGGCTTGGACTTGCTTCATGCTAAAACTATTCTTAGCACTTCTAATTCAGGTAAATTTTGGCTCATTTTATGGATGAAGTTAAGAATAATGATTTTTGCATTAAAGTTAATATTGTCACAATAATAATAATCCCTCCTTAGGTCACTCTGATCCTGCTCCAGGTTGTATTGATCAAAAATTGAATAATACTACACCAATTGTTCAAACTCCAGAAGAAGAAAATTCTGTTGCAGTTGAGAGATTTTTGTTTGCACAAAAAAGGCTAATGATGGATTTTATATCTTTTATGAAATCAGGAGGTTACAGGAGTCAGTTACAAAGGGAAATTGCTAAAGAAAAGGTACATTTTGTTTTGGCCCGTGTTTATTCTGTTATTTATGAACTGTAATTCACTATTTGAAATTATTTTCAATAAATATGACTAGATGCATGCAATCAATTAACTAAATATTACCTCTGCAAGGTATACTAATTGAAATGAAATAGCATTAGTATTTAAATTTAGTAGGGTGCTTTTTAAAAAAGCAAAAACGTTTGTTTGACAGCATAGAAAAGTCGGCTAATGAGCCATTTGTGTGATTATTTGAAAATGACTTTGACAAAATACAAAATTTATGTATTATGTCAAAGGTTTTTTATGCACAATTTTAATAACAAATATCTGGTATTAATTATCCTTCTGGCTTAAAATAGATTAAAATATTACACAGTGTTATGTTTCTGAATAACTAACAGAATTTTAAAACACTTTTTTTTACATATATGAGTAATGATATATCTTAATGTAAATCTTAGTTTCCTGATTTTATTCATAAATTATGCTATATTATTTTATTCTAAAATTTTCTCTTAATTTCTTTATATAACTAATCTTTATTTAATTATTTTTAACATGGGCGATAAAAAATTACTGATGCTTAAGTTTCCACATTCAGAGAGAAGGGATAAAAATCCCTAACACCTACGACATAACTTCAGATGTATCTAATATTCATCTTAAATCGACATATATCAGAAAAATCCGAGAAAATCACATAAGGGAAAATCACATGCGTCGTCTTATCGGTCATTCCCGTGTACTAACGATAACTTCCAATGGAAAAATAAATAGAATCAGTCTTCTTCAGTCTTCTTTTTTTTTCGGAGGACATCTGTCAAAATTATGTTATAGGGTAATAATCTGAAATAATGAAAATAAATTTATAATTTTAGCGGGAGAACTAAATAAAGTAATCGTTTCAACGATCCACTCTGAGTTCTTGCCATAGAGGTGACTGATACCTAGTTTGCCGCATCTGCATATCATTCTTTTCCGAGGTTTCCATAGAGCTGGTATATAAATTATATCGACTCTATGGAGGCTTCGCGTTCATTTTTACTTCTTGATTACACGACTCTGTGCTGTTTTGCGTCAACGTTTTTGAAGAAACTCCATACGTTTCCAAGCCAATTCAGGGGTGTTTGTGCTCCGGGAAAACCCCGGAATTCCGGGGATTTTGAACTTCGATACCCGGAAATTCCGGGGACCGTCGTTCAAAAGGAAATGAGAATAATAATGAATTATTTATTTTGATCTGGGTAATTTTGTGTGCTTTGAAAGCAGAAAACGCAAGGTCAGTGTGTGTGGGGAAATATTTTCCTTTCTTTCTCCAAAGGCAGTGATAATGCGTGAAAAGGGGGGGGGACTTGTTTTTTGTTCTTTCCTTATTGCGAGTCATGACTCATTCCCCCGGTTCTCGGACATTCTCTTCTATTCTTTTCGGCAAGTAGGCGGGGCAAAAAAAAAGGGGGGGAGAGACTTCGTTCGACCAGATGTGCGATCATGTGACTCTGGGTTCAAAGGTCTGTAGCAATTGAAGGTCGCGGTACGAACCTGCGACTTTGGGCCTGTAGCCGAGTAATATACTGATCGAGCAAAATGGACCCTTCAGCTCGAAGGATATTATTTGGCTTATAAGGTTGACGCTACAAGTCTTATCTCTCCTTGCGGGGCGCCAATAAGTAGAGAAGGGGGGGGGGTCGCCGTATTAGCTATTTGTCATTGATCGGAAAAAAAGATTACTAAATGGGTTATTTGTTATGCAAAACAAAACTTTATTGCATATGGCATTATATTCAGCAGTATTACCAGAGTTCAACACATATATTAAATTATTTGAAGCAAAAAAACCAATGCTTCATTTAATACTTTCCAATATTTATAAATTGATGGCAAAATTTTTCTCTTTTTTTATGAAGCCAGAAAATATAGAGTGCATATCTTATAATGATTTATTAAAGGTTGATGTCACAAATCCAGAATTCCATCTACCTAGCAAAGTAATATTTACTGGTGCAGAAGCTTCCACTCTCCTGAAGAAATTATCAAAAAATCACCCAATAGCAAAAGAATTCCAAATTTCTCTGATGAAAGCTTATACTAATACAGCACAGCATATGAAACAGAAATTACCCCCTTAAAAATTAATATCTAATTAGTTTTACAGCATTAGATCCAGAGCTAAGAGGTAAAACCAGTACAATATTAGCTTTTGAAAATTTATCATCTTTTATGTCCCATATTTTTAGTGATAATGAAAAGTCAAAAGTGGAAGCTGAAATAAGGTTATACCAGAGTGGTATTGATATCACCAAAGAAATGCTCTACACATTTGATGAAAGTGGAAATCAATTGTACAATGGATAAATATTGGTCTAAAGTTTTTATTTTAAAAGATTATTTCACAAATGATTATAAGTATCCTACATTGGCTAAATTGGTCAAAGCCCACCTTAGCTACTTCCATGGCCCA
Source organism: Argiope argentata (assembly GCA_026289955.1). Classification (NCBI taxonomy): domain Eukaryota; kingdom Metazoa; phylum Arthropoda; class Arachnida; order Araneae; family Araneidae; genus Argiope; species Argiope argentata. The sequence goes on from JAOUZG010022948.1 coordinate 2,915,991, forward strand.
TTAGTGGAAAGTGCATTCAACTTAATGGATACATTTGTCACTGACTATAGAACCTCTCTTAAGATTGATTCACTTGATGCAGTGCAGACTATTAAATATGATTTAATGGCTTCTAAAGAAACCTCATGTGAAAAATATGGCTAAAAAAATCCAATGATTGATCCAATTCACAAAGATTTCTTACTAAATATGAACAGAAGTTGGAAAACATATCAAGAGGACTTAAAAACATGTATTTCAGATAAGTCACCTACAAAAGTCTCTGAAAAACCTTCGACATTAGCAGAAAAGCAAACTGCTTCTACCTCTGCATGTGCAGTTCTCGAGTAAATTTCTTCAACTGTAAATGAGGAAAATAAAAATCAACCTTCCTGCAATTATGAAGTTCACCACAAAAGAAAGACAAGCCCACAAACATCAGAAAATAAAAAAAAAGCAGCAGAATATAGATAATTTTTTTAAAAGAATTAATTCAGTTAATTTAAAATATTTACATAAAATGTAGTAGTTTATATGTTTGAAAATTTATGGTTATTAATTTTGCAAAAAAATTAATTCATTGAACTTTTATAATTAGGTCATTCAATACTTCATAATTGTAATTTTTCATTTCGCCCCCCCCCCCCACTTCTCGAAACTCCAAAATGTCGGTAGTAAGTCCGTAAAAGTTTCAGGGGATTTTTTGGGGTCTCACAAACACCCCTGCCAATTACATCTATAGTACTTAACTTTCCATCCACATGTCAACACCATTTAAAAGCTCCACTTTCTTCATACTAGTTAGTAATCTGTGTCAACCAGCTTAAGTTTAAATATGCTTCAGTAACAGTTTATATCATTGTGAATTTTGTCTTTTAACAAATCTGGAACTGTGCTTTTATTGTTGGTATAATTTTAAAGTGTGCTCTAAATTTATATTAATGCTATTAAGAGTAGGAAAAATTACTGTTGCCCCCTTAATTATATTCATATATCCTTTATAAAATCGAGTTAAATAAAAACAATATTGGTAATAATGCTGAAGCAAAAAATTTTATTTGTTTTGTAAATAAAAATAAATAAATAATATTGAAGTTTGTAATACTAACATGCTAATGACACTGTTAATAATCAGAATAAAACAATTTTTTAGAAAACATTTTTCCACTTCTGTTAGCAATTAAACCATCCTGTGTTATATCTTGCATGAGAACACTCATAATATTTTCTTTTGACTTACCCAAATAAACATTTTTAAAACATTTATTTCACAACTAATGTTTACTATAAGAAAAATTTTAAATACGTTTTTTTTTTTCATTTCCTAATGTTTTATGATATTATATCAATGTTTATTTGAAAAGTTACTAATTTGCTCGTAAATTCAGCATTTTGTCATATTTCATAATATTTAAGGTTAATGTTGGCAGGCAAATATAACCTATATTTTATATTTTTAATCTCCTTATTGAAATTATTTTACTTTTCTTAACACAATCGCCTGTAATCAAATTTAAAACTTTGCTGTAGAAGCAATAATTTTACCTGCAGCTTCCATTTCACCCAGTTTTCTGAATCTTCCAATTTACCTCTTTGAAGGCCATTATAAATGTTCTTTGAAGAGAAATCACAAATGGTCAAGTTGAGCTGAACTTCCTTTCACTCTGGCTTTTTAAAGCAACCAAACTAACCCAATATTGAATTCATTTAAGTAGCATAGTTTCATAGCATCCGAGCCCATAATTTGCTATTTTAAGTTTATTAAATTCAATATTATAAAAAGGAATTATTTATAAAGACCTTTAGATGAATATCATTCCCAAAATTTTTGGTTGTTATAGAAACTTGTATTTTATTTTTATATACTTAAAAAGTGACAGTTTTAGTTATGTAACTGTTGTAATTGATAGCTACAATTGGAATTCTATAGGTAGAGTTTAATATTTTTTATACGAATGAAAAGGTAAAGAAAGCTTAAGTTTCACTTTAAATATACTTTTAATATTTGAATTTTTCCTGAACACCACTGTAAAGTAAGATTTGTATATCAAAAGTCATTGGCGCATTTCTGCATTTTGTGGTGGTGAGGAAATTGTGACTTCTTGAATAATTTAAATCTTAATTTCTTAATTTTTATCTTAAATTAGACAATATTAAATTATTATAAATTTTCACTTATTTCCTGTTTCAAATCCTCTTTTTTTAAAAAAATTATCTTCAACATACATTAAAAAAAAAATTCTGGTGCTTCAGTTTCCCACACTCCGATTAAAGAGGTAAAAATTTCTAACGTTTGTTGAATAATTTCAAAAGTACCTAAAATCCCTTTCCCAAATCGAAATGTGTCAAAGAAATTGGTTAAAGCCATTTGGTAAAATCGCCAAAGTAAAAACTTTTTTCACTTTCCTATTTTATTTCGTTGTAATAGATTCATTGTCTTATCACTCTTTCTTGTATGCAAATTATGACCTCCCGTGGAAAAATAATTTGAGCTGAATTCCAAATTTGTCTTCTTTTTGGCCACATACCTCCAATATTTGGCCATGTCTCACCATTTTATAAATTATGTAATGATATTTTTAATCTAATTTAAATTATTAGTTTCCTAATTTTTATCTTAATTTAGCCCATATTATCTTCATTCTAAAATGTTCTCTTATTTCCTGATGTTCTCTTATTCCCACTTTTTATTCAAGTAATTCAACATTTACTCTAAAAAATTTCTTACTTCATTTTCTAATGCTTCGAATAAAGGGATAAAAATGTTTACAACCTTCTTTTAAAGTTACCTAGATTTTCTTATTCTAAGACTACTTGTCAAAGAAATCCCTATCAAAATCTATTTGTATGCCATTAAAGGGAAAATGTTGTTCTCTTTTGCTCATATGTCACGATGTAGACTGAGGAATTTCTCACTGCTTTCTATTTGTTACCAATTATGCCTCTGGATGGAATAAATCGAAGTTAAAAATTTAAGTATCTTCTTTTCGGCCACGCTACATTCTTTAAGGCTGTGTCGATTTTCGGTTCATCGGGGAGGGGGAGATCTCTCTCTCTCTCTCTCTTTTTAAGTGCCAGTTTTCGAAAAATATCGATCGATCGGTGTCGTGAGTGTGAATAATTGTTCATGATAAATCCTAATTCAATATATAGATATGTACAATTAATTTGCATTTTCGTTTTGGTTATCGGTTAGTGTTTATTTGTATTGCTCTTAATTCTTTTGCACCTTTATTCATAATTTTTGTCAATATTTCTGTAAATACTGCCATGTTCTACCATAAAAAAAAATAGTTGTTTTAAGCATGTCATTTTGGAATAAACCATTTTCTCTTCCCTAATTGAATGACACCATCATGGAAAAATAATCGTGGTTGTCAGAAAGTTAACTGTTCTTTTTTATTCGCGAAATATCCGTTTTCAGAATTAAAAGCTAAAAGGATCAATTCAGATTAAAACCTTGAATTTTATTCGAGCGCGTATTTTCACACACAAACGAATCGCTTAGTATCGAATTACCAATACTTTTCGAATTTTCCTATAAAAATTGGATTCACGATACTTATCGAATATTCGATGGTTATCCATTTTCTGATATACACTGGTGTGCAAAACTTAAACAGCTATGCCAGTTTTGAGCAGGTAGCCATGGAAGTGTAGAAAAGGGTTTTTTTGCTATCTATACAATGAACACGTGATTCAGTAGATAGGTGATGCGTATGCAAATATCAGGAATAAAACATCATAGGGGAAGTGACTGTACGCAAAACGCGTACAGTCGGCGTGCGCATCTTAAGACTACTAGGAAAGGAAGAATGAAGGCGCAATTCAAGACATTCGCTGTTAGTATAAGCCGAGTTTTTTCGTGAAATATATTTTGAAGAAATCATCTAGAAGACTTAGCACATGGAAGAATTATTGGAAACCGAAAGAAGAAGCGCAGTTTGATCAGTGTAGCTGTAAAGTTCGGAATCAACAAGTGTCGTTTCGCGCGATTTGTATACCATACAAACCATAGGTACAATTGTAAAAAAGGTTGGTGGTGGCTTCCTTAGGAAAAGAACTTCAGTTTGTGACCGATATAGTGTCCTGCAAGCGAAAAGAACTATACACCAGAAAATAATCGTCACTGCTCAGCAACTACGTATAGCAACAGAGCAAAATGTTGCGGTTTACTGTTTCCTGACACCTTCACAAAGGTGGTTTATTCGCCCACAGGTCTTACGAGCTGCTTCCCTTGGAAAGTCGGCCTCGGTGACACCATTTAGAATGGTGTCAGGAGCCACAAAGATTGATCATCTCATCAATGGAGTCGTGTCGTCTTTACTGATCTGAGTCGTTTCAATGTCAGAAGTGATTATCAACGCCAGTTGATCTGGAAAGAGGTCGGGGCACGGTTTCATCGCAGTAACATCATGGGAAGAGACCTTAACGGTGGTCCTGTAGTTATCGCCGGGGGGGGGCACTATGCTGAACGCTGGGTTTGAGCATCACGTTTTCGATAGAGGTTTTGTAACCGGATATTGCTATTGTAAGGAGTTGTGCCTTCCTCATGTGCGTTGCGTTTATTGGACCACACTTCGTTTTAACGGATGACGGGACACTGCCACACTGGACTGCTAATGTTCAGCAGCTACTGGAAAGTGAAGATATCACTCGAATGAATTGACCATTTTCTCTAGTTTTAAATCCCATAGAACATGTGTGGGATGCTTTGGGGAGATGCCTTGGGGCACGATAAATATTCTGGAAATACCAACAACTGAAACAGATTGATGAATAGGGACTCTTACCTCAAGAACTAATGGACAATCAGGTGCTGGAGAGATGGTGCGAAGCAACCATTGCAATAAGGGGCGGCTGTAATCCATACTAAGGAACATCTGCTTGTTGTTCTTTTTGGACACACAATCATATGTAGTGATATTATGAGTTCAATTAAGTCTTTTTTGTTTGATTCCATACTATATGTATTGTAAACATTTTTGTGCAACTGTGCTTTCGTCAACAAAATGTTGACTTTCATTTCTGAATTTCATGTCTCTCAGGTGATTTCTTTTTGAGTTTTTTTTAATGCACCTTTTGCTTCGTTTTACCCACCACTGTATGTTGCATTATCGAGGCTTACCGAATTTTGGGTCATTTTTAGATTTCTATAGTGATTGAATTTACATGACTATTGAGAATCGGTCCTGGCAATGTTTTAGAAATATTTTTGTGCTATTTCAAGGCATTGTTTTGCATATTGGAAAAAAGTATGTGCTCTTTTCTTTTTAATCTGCATGCTTTTCTGTGATATGCGCTTTTATATTTCCAAAATATTTTGTTTTTTACCTTGTTTTATGTTTTTTTAAAGCACTTTTCCAAAATCATTATATAATTGTAATATGTTATTTCTTTTTTATTTAAGATAAAGATTATTTTTAATTGATGAATCTTATTATTTTACTCTATGTGACTGGATTATATACTGCGCTTTTTTCATATATCCACAACGTTTTAAAAAGTGTTCTTTAATTTCCTTTTTTTTAAATTCATATTCTTTCTTTTATTTTCAAAACACTATTTTAAATCGATTTAAAATTTCTTGCATTCAATTGACTTACGAAATCTTTTGGGAAATTATTTTTCTGTTTTTAATATAAAGATATATTATTGATGAATTTTTGATCTTTAATCATATAATATAATCTTTTCTTTTCTCCCCCTCATTTCAATTTTTCGTATTTTATTTTATTTTACATTTTTTTAATATTCCAAATTATTTTGAAATATACCAACATGTTGATAGAATAATTAAAAATAAAAGATAATTAGCTAGACTTTCAATAATCAGAAACACAGCGTTGCATTTACGTGTTGGTTATTTTTCCTTGAATTTATATTATTGATGACATATATTGGCATATTTTTCTTTTATTTGATCACAATGAGGATTTTTTCTAAAACTTTTTATTGTATTACATTCTTTGTCCATAAATAAATTTACGTTCCAACTTATTTGTTACTAGTTTTGTATCTTTTTTGAGTTTCAAAATAGTAAATTGAAGGATATATATATATATATATATATATATATATATATATATATATATAATATAGCATATTGTTAAAGTTCTAGAGCATATTTAAATAAACTCTGCCAATACTATTAAAATGTAATTCATATACAAAATTAATTTTTCAAGAGATCAAATTTTAAATTCAGCATTTACTAAAACTATTTCATTTTACTTGTTAAAGGCATGGCGTTTTCTTTCTTTCTTTCTTTTTCTTTTTTTTTAAATGAAAAATGAAAGAAACTGAAAGAAAGTTTTTTTAAGTTAGCAATAAAAAGGGTAAAATTTAAAAAAAAATTATTTTCAAAAAAACTACATAATATTATAAAATGTATCTTGCAGGCATTACTTTCGCATAGGAACACTTTAGCAAAGGGGTTTTAACAATTAATTTACACTAAAGTGACTAAAGTCATGGGATAGCAATATGCAAATATACAGGTGGCAGTAGTATCGCAGCGAAAAAGTTTAAATACGCAGTTCGTTTTCCAGAGCTTTCATTTGTGTTCAAGTTATTCATGTGAACAGGTTTTTCGTGATTTATCGCGGCACGACGAGAATTAACAGACTTTGAACGTGGAATGTTTGTTGGAGCTAGACGCATGGGTCATTCCATTACGGATATCGTTAGTGAATTCAACATTCCGAGATCCACAGTATCAAGAGTGTGCCGAGAGTATAAAATTTCAGGCATCACATCCCATCATGGACAGCGAAGTGGGCGACCACCTGCACTTAACGACCGAGACTGCCGACGTCTGTGTAGAATGGTCAATGTTAATAGACACGCAACACTTCGTCAAATAACTGCAGGAATCAATGTGGGACGTGTCCGAGAAGACTGTGCGGCGAAATTTGTCTTCCTTGGGCTATGACAGCAGAAGACCGACTCGAGTGCCTTTACTGACAGCACGACATCGCCTACAGCGACTCTCCTGGGCTCGTGAGCATATCGACTGGTCCGTAGGCCAGTGGAAAACCATGGCGTGGTCAGATGAGTCACGATTTCAGTTGTTACGAGCTGATGGTAGAGTTCGAGTATGGCCCAGACCTCACAAAGCCATGGACCCAAACTGTCGGCAAGGCACTGTTCAAGCTGGTGGTGGCTGCATAATGGTGTGGGCTGTTTTTACATGGCATGGACTAGGTCCTCTGGTGCAACTGAACCGATCATTGACTGGAAATGGTTATGATCAGCTGCTTGCAGATCACTTGCAGCAATTCATGGACTTAACGTACCCACACAACGATGGGATTTTTATGGATGACAATGCGCCATGTCACCGGACCGGAACTGTTCGCGATTGGTTTGAAGAACATTCCAGCGCATGATCTGTCCACCTAGATCACCCGATATGAATCCCATCGAGCATTTATGGGACATCATCGAAAGGTCCGTTCGTGCCCAAACTCCTGCACCATCCACACTTTCACAATTATGGACGCCTATACTGACAGCATGGCTCAATATTCCTGCAGAGGACTTCCAACGACTTGTGGACTTCATGACACGTCGAGTTGTTGCACTTCGCCGGGCAAAAGGAGGACCGACACGATATTAACAGTCATCCCATGACTTTTGTCACTTCAGTGTATAGCCATTTTTATTCAAAAGGAAACGAATATTTTTACTATTTAAATCGAAACTTCCATTTTTTAGTTGTTTTGATCAGTCAAAGTGTTAAGACATGCTATTTACAACTTATAATAGCTATAAATAATTAATGCTATCGATATATCGAAAAATGTTGATATGTGTTGGACTATATATCGCGATGATGGAATTCGGTCATCGCCCAGCCCTACAGACACACAACATTGTTTTTCACAATTAATCAATTGAATAGTTTGTTCTTTAGTGAATGATGCGAAAACTGTTTTATTTAGGATTTTATTTAATTAAGTTTGATGTGGTTTAAGTGGAGTAATTCTCAAATTTGATTCTCCATGAAATTTAGTAATTTCATTTTTCCTGGCATTTGATATTTAATACTTCGTTGAATAGAATTGTTGCAATATTAGAATCATCATGCATAGGGTAGAAAAATATGACCGTGAATTTTTATCATATCTGTATATAGACGCTATAACTTTCTATAATTTTATTTTTGTTGTCTCATATTTTGCATGAAAGTTTGACTAAATTGTCGTGTCATTCTTTTTTTTTTTCACCCTCTTTTAGGAGCGAAGTAAGAAACTGAAAAGTTATTTTCTTCACCTGCAGAAAGTTATTAACGGCCTGAGGGAGGAAGGAGTTTCATTACTTAAAGATCGAGTTTCAGTTTTAGGTTATTCAATCAATCATTCTAGCGATCTCTTATTTAAGGTGAACTTCCTTTTGTTTTTTTAATGTGTCAACATAATGTTTTATAATTTAAGTAGCCTTTCATTTACTATTTTCCCTTATATTTTATTATTTCAGGTTAAAGAAAGCATAAGATATTATATGAAATATAAATCTGAAGTTAGCAAATTGACAACAGAAATATCAGAATTAGAACGGGAATATAAAAAACTCAAAGGACCAAGTCTACAAAAAGTAAATTATTTTCTTGCTTTCTTTTCTTTTTTTAAAAAATAAAATGAAAAGATGATTTGTAAAATTTTCTTTAGAATTTATAGATTTTGAACATACACCAAAAAATATGTGGGTTGTATGATTTTAGAAATTTCTCTACTTTAGTAAATGTATGTCTCTTAGTATTTTGTTTTTTCATTATAAAGATATGACTTGTTTCTTTTTCAGCTAAGTGAATCCGAGTTCAAGATTCATATCCATAAAGAAATCGTTACTTACAGAAAAACTCATCCAGTGTCTCAGAAAAAGCCTGTATTGGCTGGGGACAAGAATTCACTGAAAATGACATATAGAGATATGTCTCCACGTCCTGTTAAAGATTCTAAGTCCATTCAGTTAGATCTTATAGCACCAAAGATTCAGCGAATTCAAGACAGTATGACAATACCAAATTTTCAGGATAGAATTAAAACAATAATTGCTTCAGCCTTAAAAGATACATCCACTGCAGAGGCTGATATTACATCTGATAAAGCTGAAAAGAAATATCCTTCCAAGGATATGACTTCTCCTCGTGGAACTTCTAGGCACAAAGGGGTTTCAGAAGTATTTACTACTTCTTCTTCTTCTTCTACTACTACTGCTGCTGCCAAGAGTTCTGAAAGGCAGATAGATTCAGCATTGGGAAAGCATGCTTTAGATAATCCTAAGAAAACTGAAAGAATAAATTGCTTAGCCATTTCTAATGGTGATTCAAAAAGAAGTAAGAATGCTTTCAAGCAAGTTGAACTTTCAAATCCTGAAGTATCAAGCAGTTTCAGAAATGTTGCATATTCTCCTATTAGTCCTACTAGAACATCACCTGCTAATAGTTCCGTGTTTCCAGCCCATGAAATACCAATCAAAACAGTACTTGATAGATATTCTGTTTCTCATGGACCGGGGATGAATAAAAATGTACGCCCTCAAGAATATAATATTAAATCTAAACTGTCTGGTCCTACTGTGAATGTTTCTGAATGTTCAAGTTTTACCAGTCAGACTCCTAAAAATGACTCATCTGATAATCATCTTAAGGAGAAGTCTAAATCTCTTAAGCTATCTTTTCCTCATTTATTAGATTCAAAATCAAAAAAAGCCATTGAAGAACTTAAAGCCAAAAATGGATTTTCGGTAAATTCTCGATCCCATTCATATTCTCATTCTCATCGTGATGAACAGTATGAAAGGAAACTTAAATTGAAACAACAGGCGCATTCTGATGCCAAAGAAAGAAGAATCAAGGAACGACTTGGATCCATCAAATTATCTCATGATGAAAAACTGAATACTAAGGAAGCTAGCACTTATTTAAAACCAGAGAAGAGTTTGAATCACAAAATGGAGTCTAAACACCGTTCAAAGCATTCACTTCCCTCGTCAGGAAAAAGTGAGTATTTTTATGTGTTTGTTAGCTAATGACAAAAATAATATTCTGCTAGTGAATAGAAGTTAGTCAAAATCAATTCATAAAATAGTCTAGTAACTTATTTTGGATATGTTTTAGTTAATTGAATGCTAACTTGTATTCAGTTAGATTTTAAGCATGAAGACCTACAATTATAATAGTCATCATAGATTTGCATTAATTAAAATAAAACACATTGAACGTCTACTAGATCTGTAAATTCAGTCAATTATACATTTGCCTGCCCCCCTTTATAAAATGTCATTTTTTTAAAATGCATATCGAGTTATGCAAAATTATTTATTTTAGATTTTATGGAAGCATCTAGTAAGTATTGAAAAAAATCTAGACTTTTTTAGCTGTTGAGTTAGATACCTTTAATCAACTTAGAAGTGTGAAGCAGTGATAATTTCAGAAGTCTCAGTTTCATTACAAAATGTGCTTCTACAGTGTGATATTTGTAGCACTTTGCTGTGTAATCTGAGTTGTAATGATCATGTGATTTTGTTTGTTCCTTTAATATTTTACATGTTTCATTTAAATATTATATTTTAAAAACTTATTTGCTTATAAAAATTCGATTTTTTTGGAATTATTGAATTAATTTTGACTTTGTAAAAAGAAATAAGGTTTTAACATGAGCTGCAGAAAGGGATTTCATTGGGAAAAAATCCTTTAAAGTTTAAATTTTAATGGTGTTTTTAAAAAAACATTTATTGAAATGTTTTGAAGTTTGCTGGTTTAAATTTAGTGTAAAATTCTTGCTAATTCAGTAATTTTCAATTACTTTAAATACTAATACCAATTACATTACTTTACTCTATTACCTTAAATGCAAATCTGTACTCTAATGTATTGATAAATTGACATTTTATTGAATAGTCAACCACTGACAAGTCTTTATAGGCTTTCTTACTGCAAGATGGATTAGAAGTAGAATTCAAATCTATAATTAAACAAAAGATTTTAATCTTTCATTGTTATGAAAATTCATAGCATGCTTTGCACTATAAAATTGTTTGTCTGGTTTTCATAAAAAATAAAAATAATTGTACTTGATTATATGCTTATATTTTTTGTATTCTTTTTCTAGGCAATAGTGTGACCAAAGATAGAAGTAGTGTGAGTAGTCAGTCTCATAATCAGAAGTGGCAAGCTAAAGTAAGCAGTGGCTTTGATAAATTACTTGCTCTGGCTGCAACACAGTTGAATCATGCCAATAGAGAATATAAATGTAATCAAGGAAAAGCAATGAAGGAGGATATATCAAAATCTAACCAGTTCTCACCATATTCGAAACCAAATGGGTTTGTTGTAGGTGATCAAACGAAGACAAACAAAGATACTAATACATCCCAAAAAAATTCATATTCTGATCTCTCTAGACTTTCTCAGGCTGAAACCTTTAAACCTACTGGCATGAAAACTCCTAATATTAATAGGTCTAGGAAAGGTCCCAGAACACCTCCAGATACACCACCGCGCACACCATCTGTTTCACCAGATAGAAGAGTAGAATCGCCATATTTTCAGTCTCATAGTCCCATCAGTAGTGTGGAGAGTGTAAGTAGTAATCGTAGCTCCTTGAGTCCACCATATATTAGTCCAGCGAGAGGAAGCAGTAAAGATCGTTCTAGGTCAACAAGTCCTTACAGCAGCAGGCCATCCAGTTCTGAAAGGCATTCTGAAAAACATTCATCAAGAAATTCAAAAAATAGTTCACATGAAGATGAAGCCCATGAGAAAAAATGTGGCACTAAACGACGATGGCATTTAAAAAACAAATCTGACATTAATCAGCATACTTGGGCAAAAGAACAGGAATCTTCTCGTTCTAAAGTCACACAGGCACATGATAAAACCAATAAAAATGAGTCTACAAATTCTGAAAAATCTTCAGCTGTCTCAACTACAAAATCAAGAGATGTTATGAGGCAATTAGATTTTATGAGTCAGCAGACAAAAGATGTTCTTGCACATGCACCTAATGGATATTCGGTTGTCATGACTCCTTCACCACTTCATGCAATTTATGTACCAACTGCTGGAGTTTGCAGTCAACCTCCTATTCCTCCTCAAGCTCAAAATTTAGCATCTAAATCCTCTAATTATTCAGTGGCAAGTGCTTGTGGGCCAGCATTGTCTACAAACCCTATTCTAAATTTCACTATTCCACCACCAAATTTTAGTATGCCTCCTCCACATCCAACATCTAGCTCTGTGAACATGCCACAAATATTATCCTCTCAGCAACAGGTTCAACCCATTCAGTTGCCTGATGTTACGGTTCCACCACCAAATATGATATCAGTCACGTCGTTTTTGTCATCATCTAATTTACCTTCTTGTCCCCCACAGCTAGAACCTGCTGTGCCAAATAATCATGTTTATAGACAGAATGGTCAGTCTCATCCACCTCCACTTCCTCCCACTGTGGCAGCAGCTTCTTCATTCAATAACATTGTTCAAAGTCAAATTTACAGAGCTAATCAGAAACCATTAAGCAATGGCACTGCCTCTCATCAGCTCGATTATAGAGTTCCCCAACATTGTACACTGCCTGGAACAGGAAGTAGCAGTTATTACCCAGGTATTAATTTTTTTTTACTTGTTTTAATATAATCATATTTTTCATTATGAAAGATAGGATGAATATTTTTATCTATTTTGTGTTGTTGAATTTGGTATAAAAATGTCAAGAAAAATTGGTTAGCCATTACCTGTTCTAATACCACATACTTAAAAAATAATTTCTGGATCTATACTATGTCACTCTATCATATTACTTGTACATTCAAATAATCAAGTTGTCACATTGATATTTCATTAATGTAATTGCTAGGTTTGTAGTTTATTTTCTAATTTTCATCTTGACTCTATGTTGTATGTTAAAAGTTTAAAAGGTCACTGCCTTTTAAACTTTTAACATACATTAATTTTAGGGTTTTTTTTTTGTAATTAATAAAGATAGTTGCTTGAAACATATATTTACGATTAATATTTGCATTCTTTTCAGCACTTTGATATATTTATATAATTTTTTTAGCCCAAGCTCACTTTATGGCATAAATGAAGCTTCTCTACCTCATTTGCAAAGACTGTACTAAAAGGAAAAGAGAGAGAAAAAAAAGAATGAAAAAGAAAATTGGGTACTCTATGGTCGTTGAGCGATTTAAGAGTCCGAGCCATTAGTGACCAACACTGCCATAAAAGCTTTGCAATCGTCAACCTCTCAAGTACAAATTCTTTTATGCTGGAAGGTGGGAGTTTTTATTTACTTTTTCAGAATACGTACTGCAGTTTTAACAGTACAGTCAATCAAATTTTATATTTCCTTCTGTGTAATTTAATTACCACAGGTTCATTACATTCAACCCAGTGATAAGTTAAATATATTTATGATCATTCTACATTTACACTTCATTTTCTGGTTCCTATACTTAAAGAAAATTTAACCTGGTAGCCCCAAAAACGTATTTTTTGGAAAAAATAATTATAATTTAAAATCCATATTTAGTACTCAAGCAACCAGTACAGTAACATAGCTTTAGAAGGAACATTTCCTCTGCTGGTATGATTGCTTTGTAAATTTCAAATTAATTAGGCATTTTATTTGTAAATGCAGATAACAGTTTCAATGGCAAAATGTTTTACTAAATCATGATCTGTAATAGAAGTTACTATGCTTTATTCAATGTAGTGAGTAAATCATAGTATTTTGTACAGTTTGAAAAATTGTATCTATTATCATTAATTTTGTCTTAAGAAAATGAGCAAAGCAGTTATCAATTCCAGATTGTCAACAAAAATTTTCTAACTTTAAAATGTATATGAAGAATTAATTCTATCTAATGTTTTAAATTGTTTCATAATGTACTTGTTCACTGACATTCTGTGTCTAATTATTTTGTAAATTTAACTCTTGTTTCATATCTGCAGAAATGAAAGTTTATAAACGATTTTTCACTCTTCCCTTTGATGCTAGAACTTTGAACATTTTGTAAACTTTTGTGTTTTATGTAACTATATACTATCTTAATATTTTCATAACTTAAATTATGAATTTAGTTCAATTTTGATTCCATATTTGTTATACCAAGAGATTATTAAATGTGAAAAAAGTATTTGAAGTTTTAAAATTAGAAAATGATCAAAATAAAAACATATTTAGGATATTAATATTTATATTCTTGAGAACTCATTTAATCAAAATCCTTAATTTGCCTAGAATTTTTGCCTTATTAACACATGTTTTAAATAATATTTTGTAAAATTTATCACATTTTCTGCTTTGTTTACTAAATTTACAATTTAAAACAAAAGAGTAAATTTGAAGTAGATATAATTTTCATTGTTTCATTCATTGCATTTTTCAGAATTCATAATGATAATTTATTTAAAACTTATAGTAGCACAAACAAAATTGTTCAGGGAGCCTTTCTGCACATTATGTCACATTAACTTTATTTTAGGATTATATTCCTACATTAGTTTTGATTCCTTTATTAATTTTCCACAAAGCTGCCAGGTTAACTTTTATTCAAGTATAGTTATTAGTGATTTCATGATTACATTTCATTGGTGATTAAGTAAATTCTTGATATCTACATTGTTCATATTAACTTATTAGAATATTGCTTATGATATTATATTTGAAACTTCACTGTGTAACTCTTGTTTATTGAAATATTTGTGAATTTTAATGTAAATCATAAGCAATATAATTGTCAAGTGGATAAAACTTCAAAATGAATTTTGAAAATATTTCAGTTCATTGAAAGGCACAAATTTTATTTTTATTAACTTAGAACTTTGGGATATTGCTGTTCACTTTCAGAAATCTTCATTCGGGAAATAATATCTGTAGTTTGACCATGGAAAGTAATTCATTTTCACATAAAGAAAATTCGTGCTTATTTATTAATATTGTAGTTTGTCATTTGTTTGTTTTTGCTATAAAATAATTTATTCTTTTTTTTTTTTCTAATTTTTTCATAAGTTATTTAAATTTTCACATTTGCTTTCACGAGTGGGTATTCTTCCTTTTTCTTTTAAACTAAATACTTTCAATAACATTCCATTAATTAGCCTTTGAAAGTAGGTAATAGTTGAGTTCCTTGTATGTTTTAACTTACCTGTTGAACCTGTTGTTTTAAAATAATGCTGACAACTTAAATTTTTGAGAAGTGGAAATACTGTTAGGCAAGGTTTTAAACTTGTTAAAATATGCAGTGGGTTTGGCAGGTACCTTATGATTGGAGTTGTGGAGAAAGTAAAGTCAGTTGCTTGCCTGAAGACAGTTGAGATCCAGTCTGTTAGTTAGTATGTGAACCGGAAATTTTTGTCATATTATAATAGCGACAGAAATGGAAATGAAATCTTTGAAGATATAGGAATTCTCTAACATTTTCTGTGTGGGCATATTTGATTGGCTACCATTAGAGTGCCTTAAAAAATTTACCAAATGGGAAATACATTTTCCAATTTATGATTAATCTTACAAAGGTTTTTAACTATTTAAAAACACTGGCGAGTTAAATTGCAATTTTTCAGAATTCATAATGATAATTTATTTAAAACTTATAGTAGCACAAACAAAATTGTTCAGGGAGCCTTTCTGCACATTATGTCACATTAACTTTATTCAGTATCTCTCTACTGATCCACTTAAGATTTATATAAATGGAATAAGTTTATTCTAACTACAAGAATAGGTATATGATGTAGAGGCCATTTATTGTATCTACATCATTATACATCATAGCAGTTCATTTTATTGCTTATAATTTTCATGATTGGTATTTTTTTTAACTTCCATTTTTCAGAATAATATTTTCTTTCTACTGACTAATAGGGATTTTCGATGGATAAAGATAAATTTTTTAAGAATATTTATATATTTTTCTGCAGTCTCTCCTCATGTGTTCCAGATTGAAAAGGGGGAAATTTATTTTTGACAGCTCTTTTCATACGATTGTTTGATAAAGAGAAAAAATAATAGTAATTCTACAGGTGATCAAGAGAAATATCATAAATTAATTTCTAATTTTGTAAAAAGAGGAGAATGAGCATTGTTTCTTCAATAATAATAATTATAAAGGCGATGTAACATTTGAATTGTTATGAAATGAAAAGAATCTAGAAATAAGTTAGTGATAGAGGGAAATTAAATCTGCCATCTTAAAGGAGTAAATGAATGATTTGTCATAATTTGAAAAAACAAGATTTAGGTATATAATAAAAGCAGTTAAGTGAAAATGATTTATTTTCTCCAATGGTTATAAAAATATCTTTTGAATCAATTTCTTTCTGATGAAAATGAGATACTTATTTGAACAAATGTATATTTTGCAATTGTAGATAAAATGACTCTTTGATTTTCAGTCTTTTTTAAAAAAAATTATTAACTTTTAAAAGAATAATCTGCTGTAACTAGAATTGTTATTTATTATATTTTAAATTGTAGCCTTTAGGTTTATTAAATAGTTTGTTCTTGCACCCAGATCATATTGAAGGAAACATTGTATTTCATTCATTTTTTAAAAAATTAAATACTCCTAATTTAGGTTCTTTTATGTATGCTTATTTAACTTATCACTTTCATTAAGAAATGTGGGCCTAGAAAAAAAATATTGCTTAAAACAGTCCTTAAAATTGATTTTTAATTTTTGACTTCAAAAGATAATGGTGCATATACCACAATAATACAATTTGGCTCTCTAGGTATGGTATTACAATTCATAAATAATCTTGGAAACTACTACTTCCAATGAAATGAAAGTAAATAATGCAAAAATTAAAAATAATAATTAAAAAGTTGTTTAAATTAAAACTAGGAAAAGAGCATTGCTATTTAAATTAGCATGCTTTTGTTTCTTTTTTGCATTAAGCTCTAAGAATTTTATTTATTTACTTGTGGTTTCACTGCATAATTTGTGCCTCCAAATCCAAAAAGCCACCTAAGTTATATTTTGAAAGCAGAGTAAGTGAATCTTCTTCATGGTATTACAAAAGATTTGCATATAACTTTTAAAAGGGTTTCTTGGTTAACTAGATTAATTAAATTTGCACCATTTATCTTTCTTACATATTTGTTTTACTGGTGTAACATTCTAATAAATTAGGAGATAGACATTTCTTTTATACATTAGAAGGGGGGGGTGAGTTAATGTGTCAGTCCTTCAAAAAAGTAATTCATTTTTTTAAAACTCCTCTTTCATTTATCTTTCCTTACTGTTCCTATCCTTTGCTATATTGAAAAGAAAAGTCAATTTTAAAATACTAAATTATTGATACCTTGGATTTACTTAACAAAGTATAGTGAAAATTAAACATTTTTTGAATACTTAAGGTTTTAGTCACAACATTTTCCATAATATTGTTTAATATATATATATTTTTTGAATACTTGACATTATAATTTCAAAATAATGAGTTTAAAATTGGTAGCTTGTTGAAGTAATAGTAACCATAATTAAAATGTTTAATGCAGCAATATAAGTAAATGCTCTTCAATTATTATATAACTACACTAGTAAGCGTCATTGCAATTATAATCAAAGATTTTAACTTGGTTTAGTACAGTTATATTTCTTAAAATAATAAAATGAATTCTTTTGCCAAAACAAAAAGTTTTAATTTTCCTGTACTGATCTGTTTGTATTTCTTGTAACTATCATCTACAGTTTTGAATTTGTTGACTTTTTTCGTTTTGCTTCAAAAAGTGTTTATTTTGGGTTCAGGTTTCCTTAACCTTTGCCTTTATCTTTCAGCACTTTATTCATTTAAATTTTATTCATTTTATTGTTATATTTTGTATGTATATGTGATTATGTTAATTTATTGCCTGTTAGTAGCGTATTATGCTAGTTTATTTGTTGTAATTGTAGAGTTATAGTTGCTTTGTTGTGGTATGGTTGGGGTTAATAAAATGGGATGCATATTTGCTTGAGCAGATTTTTATTTGATGCACTTCTGTTAAAATAAGTCTGCTTGAAACACATTTCCCTATGTGATAATAGTTATTCTCAAATATTTTCAAAAACTAAGTCATTTAAAAAATATTTTGTAAATATCTGCAACAATTCTCTGTATTTTCTTTTATACTGTTTCGTTTTATCATCAGGTAGATTTGAAGCATAATACAATTCTCACATTGTCAAATTTTTATAAGCTCAAATCTTCTATGTATCAACTTTATCTTTTATTGTGTTTTGCTTTTTTGCACATTATTTTATTAATTTATTGTATTACTAAATTGATGTTGGTTATGTAGAAATTTTAATTTGTATATTTATTGTATTTATTTTAAATTATTCTCCATTGTGTTTATTTATTCAATTGTATTTCTGTCTTCCATTATGTATAATCTTCCACCTTTTTCATTGTTGCTATAAAAGTGTAAGTTTTTTTTAAGGCAAAAAGAGTACATTTCACCATTTGGCATAAATAATTCAAATTGAATTTGCTAAAAAAAATCCCTTAATATGTTGTAAGTATTATCATGATCGCTTCTTTTACTGAATATGTTCTTCCTTTTAAAAATTTTTCATTAGTATTTTTAAAAAATCCATCATATTGTAGAAGTAAATGAGATTCAAATAAAACATTTGTTTCATAGTAAAGTTAAAGAAAATTGGATTTCGAATTTAAAAATGTGCTTTAGTTTTTCCAGAAGAAAATTTATTTGAGATATATTACTTTTAAATTTAAAATTATTGTCAAGAAACTATTATTTTCTTTTATCTTCATTTTTCTGCATACCCTTCCCCACGTGAACATGTATTTTTGCTATTACTTGAGTAGAAACCCGAGTGATACTGCAACAAGTATGCTTGTATGTATGTATGTATGTGTAAATTAATATGGCAAAAAAGATCTCGTTTTGTATAATACCATTTAAGTATTTATGTATTGTATACCTATTATTGACTGTTTCTTGAAATGATACTCTATCATAGCTATCTGTTGAAGGTTGCAAACCCTGTTAATGTTTAAAGCTTTTATTCACACGTCTAAGTTATTGTGTCCTGGTTAATGAATTTAAATAAAATCGTTTTTGCTATTATTATATGAAGCAGGTCTTCTATTGACTTTTAATTCAGGTTATACAAGTATAAAATACTGATTCTGTATTTAAGGTTTTATTTTGATGATGGTTTTATTTTCAAGGCTCAAATTTTTCCTTCATTTGTTCTAGTTCCGAATAGCAAAATATTTCCAGCTTAGTCTATTTATTTATTTATTTGTAAATAATCAAATGTTCATCTCATTAAGTTATAATAAATAAAAAGGAATTTTTGAAAAATTTTGTGACTGTCATAAATTTGTCAAACGCTTTAAGCCATTGAATTATGTTTGTTTTACTTATGTTCTTATTTATATATCTGCATGATACTCATTTTGCATACTTAACTGCCTAAAAAAGTTAGTTGCTAAATTTATTAGAATAAACTGCAATAAGTGGATCATAATCAAGTAATAAATTCAGTGTTATCCTTTTGCAATCAAATCTGCAGAACTTTTCATTAGGTTCATCAAATATAATTTCAAAATTCATTTTAAATTCAGTTAAGTAATACCTTGTAATTGAATTACATAGCGATAAAACATTTGTGTCTTTTTGATGAATGATGTTCTTGTTTATTCAATAACTTTTTTTCATAAGGATAATCAAATAGTTATTTTATAGAAAAACAATTAATATAGAAGAAATGGACATGGTTTCTATCATTGTTATAAATGAAAGCCACTTAAATAAATTAAATAAAGGTGCTGATTCTTACCAATAAAATAGTTTTTGATTTTTTAAAGCAATTTAAAAACGATTTCTTATATATGCATGCTTTTCTTAAGTTTATGTTTATTTCAAATATCTTGCTTTCAATGAATGAAAATAATGGATATAATGTTTATAATATCTTCAAGTTTTTAGAAATTTAATGTAGTTCTTGGATCACACACTTAAAAAAGTGAATTTTTTAAATTACTAAAGTAGCATAAAATTTTTAATAATTTAAACCTTGTATACATACCCTCCAACAACTACAGAGTTTCTGTAGTTCCTAAGGAAATATATAATGAAGTACTGGAAGATAAATAATTAAAAACTTCAAGATATGTAATGAAATGCAACGAGAAATGGACATATGTATCGAAAACTACAGAATATGCTGAAGATACCATTTAAAAAAAATCTTTACTCATATAATAGATAGTGCACTTATTTTTTAGTATTATTAGAGGGGGGGATTCTGGAAGCTTGGTTAACATGCATACTAAATCTCTGGAATAGCTCCTAGTAACAAAAATAATATAGGAGTTTATTAGGATGTTGAACTGAACAATCATGACTTCAGAATAGCAGAAGTACTTGCTACTTAATGAAAGAAAATTGAAGATGTCTAGTAAATTGTATTATTTGATTTTTTTAAAAATATTAATCTTTGGTTTCATTTATATATTTTATAAGTAAGAAATGCCTGAAATAATTCTGAATAATGTTTAACTAGTTAAAATTCTTTGGAAAATCTATTCTTTAATAATTTTTAGATACTACATTATATGTAATATATTGTTGATGAATCCTACTGATGACTAGGTGACAAATGTTGGAGGGTATTGTATTGTATTTCTCTTATTAATAGGGATTGTTTATAGAAGTCAGTGTTTTTGATAATTATATTACCCTTTTTGGTGAAGGAAAACTTATACTATGCACTGCCATTTTACAATCGGTGTTTTCTGTTCTGTTTTGTTTTATTGTTCATTAATTGAAATTTTCATAATAGAAAACCCTTTTTTATATAGAGCTTTATCTTTGATATATTTTGAATTTCTTTCTAGATTGCAAAATTGATTCAGAATTTTCTGTTTTATTTTGTTTGAAATAGATAGTCAGTAAAATTGTGCTGATTACTAAAAATACTGTAGTTTTTGTAACAAATACCAGAATTTTTTTAAATTTCATAAAATTTTCATGTAAGGCCATAGATTTAAATTAATTTTCTATATTTTTTCTTGCATTTGTATATATGGTTTGTCATTCATCATAGCTCTTAGAATTTCCTGATGTGAATTAGGGAAGAAGAAAAAAAGAATATTTGCTGCAGGATTTGTTTAATACTGTACATATAGTGAAAAATCAGCTAACCAATGTTGTACATACAGTCACAGAAATTCTAACATATGCTTGTAAAAATCTGTTGTTTATATTG
The DNA here is from genome assembly GCA_026289955.1 of Argiope argentata. Taxonomy (NCBI): domain Eukaryota; kingdom Metazoa; phylum Arthropoda; class Arachnida; order Araneae; family Araneidae; genus Argiope; species Argiope argentata. The sequence continues at coordinate 2,937,210 of JAOUZG010022948.1, forward strand.
TATCAATCCTTCATGAATTTTCTAGTGGCTGGTAATTGTTATGTGATAAAAAAAATTGTGTACTAAACTAATAGTGTTGTATAATGTGTTACAAAAAAAAAAGGAAATAATAATTACATAAATCGAATGTTATCTATCATGATAACTGTTTGTAATTTAACAGGTAATACTACCAATTAATATCTGGTTTTGAATGCATTATGAAAAGTATTATTTTTCACTCAACAGTATACATTTCATTTTATTTCAAATTTTTGTATGGGGTTATCCCTTATAATATTTTCTAAAGGAAATAAAAAATAGTCTTCAGAAATTTATTTCTTGGTTGTTTAGCTCAACTCTTTTCAACCTGGTTCATATTTGCTTTCTTTTGAATTAACAAGTATTGTAGCTACATTAAACCCCCAAATATTTTCAAAATCATGCTTATATTACCTATTCAAATCACCATGCCTTAGTCAGGGGGAACATTATATGGTTTACTTTATGAGTAAAAATTATGGTTGATAAATTGGCTCTGTAATTTTTCAAAATTTCATTTGGTGTGTACGAGAGAAAGAGAGAGGGAAGAAAGAATATTATGTATTAAGGAGTAAAGAAATTTATTCTGTAATATATAGCTCAAATTTCTCACTAAACATCTTCCCTCCCACATACATATATGTGTAAACAGTTAAGATAATTCCATTTCATTTGAAAAGAACAGTCCATCTGCTCTCCTCTTCTGAAAGGATTTCTTACTGAAACTACCAAGTTAGTACATTAAAAAGTTATAAAATTAAAATATTTAGTTATACATTGGAAATCTTGAATGGGAGCAAATAGCAATGCTATAGTTGAATGTCAAATTGGCTGTCTATATATTAAATTGTTTTGACTGTAAAATTTGGCATATGTGATATGAGCAATCAGCTTATTTATTCAAACAAAGCATTGATTTATATTATGGAAATATTTTAATGTGATTGTGAGGTTTCTGAGATAAAAATATTTAACTGTACATCATTGTTTCATTTTATGGGAGTTTCTTTGATTTAATTGAAATCTTCCTGGTAAAATTTCAATTTTTTAAAAATGGGTTAGTAAATTGGTTACAGCTTTATGTTATGATAATTCAGAATTTTGCAGATAGCATTGATATTTGCTATAAGTTTTGTTTAGATGGTGTATTTCACAAATTTAAACATCTAGTTATGCTAATATAATAATCCTTCAAAATTATCAACAATAGGTAAAGCTTTTCTTGGAAACGGAAAATTGTTTAGAAAACTAATAATAAAAAATAAATAATTAAAATAGAAATATTAATAATAGAAATAAATAATTTAAGAAATTTTCAAAATATGAAACATTTAATGGGAAAAAATGAGAAATTGTGACATTTTGCTGAATATTAAATAAACTAAATCAGTTTTAAATATGTCTGCAGGCACTAATTATAAAGTCATTATAAATTTTCATTGCAGGATTTTTTTAGAAATTAATCTAATTTCATGCAAATGAATTCAGTGGAGGGAAAAATTATATTTCGATTTCTTTTTCTTTATATATTTAATTAAATTTAAGATTTATTATTATGTAACCAATTTGTATTAAATGAACGAGTGAAGCAGGAAATAACGATTGGGAATATTTACTCCTTGTCTTTCTCATGTATAAAACTATACTGTTTGTATTAAATTATGTGATAAATTAAAGAAAAGGTGCTTTCGTTTTGTGCTTTTCTCTTTTATCAATTATGTCCAAAATTTGGTGCAAATGTACAGTTTTGGTATCTAGACAACTCAATAAGTTTAACTTAGGTAGCATTTTCCGATTTTGATATGTTCCCCTTGTGTATTTAACTTAATTTGGAAATCTGAAATTCTTCCAAGATTTTGAGGTTAAATCTTTTGATGATTACCATGCTTTTCTCTTTGTATTCAAGAACGTGAAAATCGAAGAAAATCCATAAGTAAGCGACTTTCAAGTCACTTGCTAAGCATTCGGGTAGCATGAATATATAATTGTATTATTTGTTACTTTATTGGTGCATCTACTTTGTTGAAAATTGATTCTCTGTAAGAAATATAAAAATTTTATTAATACTTATTTTGAAAAAACATTACTTTTCTTTATTCATATTCATAACTTGTAAGTGGAATAAAGAAAACTTACGTTTTATTAACCGTAAGAAAAGAAGAATGCTCACCGTACAGAAATTTAAATATTTCCACAAAAAGCAAGCAGTTTGCTTTTGCTTATATTTATGCACATTACACTTGTATAAAGAAATATAGTAAAAATTCAGTTACTATTCTACTCTGTGTTGGAGAGAGCTAGTTAAAAAATTTAAAGTACAATTTAATTGCTTAAATTTTCAAATTATGAATGTTCACTTGAAATAAAAATTTTCTTATAATTATGGACTTCAGGATAGTTTGTTCAGAAAACATTTTAAATCTTGACCTCCGAACCTAATGTTAAAAAAATATCCGAATTTTGATTTGATAGTAAAGTCATTTAAATTTGTTTTTATCAGGATGTTGGAAGATTATTTTTTATTGAGTACTTAGAAGAAATTAAGCCAAAACTTGACAATTTCTGCGTAAGTTGTTTTTGTATTCTTTTTGGAATTTCATTCGAATATTAGTTTTATTGAATATATAGGCATTAATGTGACAATTATTTACGCTCTTAATATGCTATTGAATAATTTAAAACAATTTTTAAATTCCTCTAGATGTCACAAATATATTTTATCTTCCTTACTGTAGGGTTTTATTGCTTTTTATTTCCCCTGAGGTTTTAAGGAGGAATCGTCGTGTAAATCAGTATTTTCGTAAAGGATTGAATTGAATTAAAGAATCATAAATTCTGAGCAGCTTGAAAAGTAGTTTTTTATTGATTGAAAATTCTGATGATGATTGTAGCATTAAATTTTTTAATGTATGCAAATATGTGTGGAAATTTTGAATCAGCTTTCGCGAATTTGAAACATGGATTTTCTAAGTAAACTCTGTTCGAAATGTAACAACATTTTTTGACAGATTCGGGTATGAGCCCTGAATTTATTATGACTTAAAATTGTCTAGTATCTACGTTTATAAATAATCGTTACTGAGTGTAATTATTTAAAAAAATACCTTAATAACTAAGTTAATGTAATGAAACATAAAAAACGACCCAATTATACTTGATGAAATATTAATATTGCTAATAGAATTTCTATTTTTTTAAACTTATTTTTTTAGAATTTAAGTTTTAAAAAAATAAATTCTTTAATTGGCCTATTTGTAAAGTATAAGCTCGGCTTAGACTGTATATATTTTCTATTGTCTCCATAACTTTGGCTAGGCTACATGAACCAATTTCGAAATTCTTGTTTTTACCATTTTAACGTTTATGAAAGAGTTTTATTAAATCAATGAAGAGTTGAATATTATATTTTAAATTTTAGAGGTAATCAAAAATTACAGATTGCTGTAGTTCATATTTGTTTTGGTTTTATATTAGTGTATACTTGTTAATTTTTTTAACCTGCTAATAGATTTGTCCCATATATTCATCTATAATTGTCCATTTGGTATTTTAGATCCACTTATTCATCTTCAACTGCATTGTAGAATAAGTTTCAACAATAATATGTTTATTTTAGTAATCTTAATGCCTGATTAAAGTTGAATCACAATCAAGAATTAAATTTTGGCGATGGACTTTTTTTCTTGCTCTATTAGTTCTTTTTAATATACTGTTGAGTGTATCACATTTTTGAATTTTAATGTCTAAATTTTGTCACCCTTCCCTTAATGTTGCTTAGTTAACAAATAGTATTCTTGTACTCAGAGCACTGCCATATGCCCTTTTCAGGTTTCTATATCACTGCCAACAACTTTTTATTTTAACATTTCTGGTTATTTGTATCTGTTGTTTTATATCATAATGTATTGTTTTACAATGTTGGTGGGAAATTTTCTTTGTTGTTGAATTATTGTAATAAAATCACTGCCGTCTTCATGATATAGTGTTACTTTTTTCAGTTTATTATTATTTTGAAATACATAAATATGTACAAGCACGCAAATAGAATTGCTATGACAGTGATTCTTGGTGAGCATTTTTTCTAATTATTTACTTCAGAGTCATGAAAGTTTTTATGTATATGTATTATAGTCTGTGTAATTTCTGTAGGCGTATCAAGGACACTGGATTTCACCACTCTTTCTCCTTCTCCGTTGCCATGGTTTCGACAGAATTTGTTTTACCCTCATTTTTTTTTCTTTTTCCCCACGAAAGTACGTTTCAGTAAGGACGTTAAGCTGGCAGTGTAAGCAAAAAAATTTTATTCAATCGTTGAATCTGAGGTATTTTCTTAAGTGAAAAACAAATACTAATTTTTTAAAAAAACCCAGCTGGAGCTCTATAAAACTTTCTGGCACATTCTTTAATAAAGATGCCAAGAACAACTTGCATGGTGTAGAATAGTTATGAAATATTAATCTTTGGCATGAATTTATTATTTTTTACTGAATCTACAATCTGATTCTCGGCCACTTTTAGGGGGGGGGGGACATAATCCCTGACAAATGGGCACAAATATCTGAAAATCAAATTTCTGTTTGACGATTTTTTTTGTGTGTGATTGAAATAAAAATTATAGTCATAATAACACGTACTAAATTTGATATATTTAAAGCATTGCGTTTGAGTTCGAACATATATTTTTATACATTATGTTTATCACAGTAAATTTTTTCATGTTCAATTTAGAATAATTAAGAGAATCATAAAACATAAAAATATCTAATTTTAAAGGCCAGACTTTTAATTAACTGATTAACATTAAATTTTTTTGCTGTTGCTAATTTATATAATTGTATCAATAAAACCTGAATTTGAAGCCAAAACTTGTCTTGTCATAGCCTAGAAATTCAATTGCCTATGTATTAGATATTCTATTCTAGTTAAGATATAATTTTCAAATTTCGTTAATTGAAAATGTTCCCTTTAGACGATCTTCTTTATCTTTTTTCTAAAATATCATTATCTATTAGATATCATAATGTCAATGTTTAGAAGAGACAAATTCTTAGTGAGAACTTATCAGTTTTACTGTGAGTAAAAAAAAAGTGAATATTTCAAAGAAAAGAACCTTAATCCTCAATCATTTTTATCAACTTGAGAAATGTGCATTCTCTGTAGTCCCTCTAGATGCAAGACAAGTTTTCCTTCCAAAGGTAATTAAATACCAGTAAACCTACAATGCGTGCGTGAATTAATCCCACAATCCCGAATAAACTGTATTGAACTTGAACCAAGTATAAAGGAGAAAACTATTGGAATACCTACCAACTATGTAAAAAAAAATGTGCCTTCGTCATCTACCTCAGCATTACGAGGCTAACAGCCATCAACGAGGCAGAAAATGTGACCTTGAACAGCCTACAGAAAATACACAGACTATAAAACATAACCAGACAACTGTCATTAAACAACACTTTAAAACAAAATACATAATTCTTAATAATTACAAAATGTTTCAAACGACACAATTTTTAATTTTTCCTTTATTATCCTATAAAAATTTAATTCTATAGAAATATTTTTATGTATAGCCACTGAATTTTCCCTGGAATTTTGGGTTAATCTGAACTAAAATTGACTTTTAACTGACTTAAGGAACTCGAAACATAATATGCATTTCCAAATTTCTTTAACCAAAATCTCTATTATTTTTATTTAATTTCCTGAGCAAGGAAGCAATTAGAACATTTCAAAGCTATTTAAATCTAACTGAAACGCCGTTTTGAAAAAGTTATTAAAACTATATTCCTCTAAGCGTTTCAAACGTTTATTTTACTGAATAATGCGTTTATAATGCTATTTCACCTAATTATATGCATTAATCTTGTTGGTGAAATAATTAAAAGAAAATTTAAATATTCGTTATTTTTTCTCATTGGGAAGTTCTCTGCCCCCTTAAAATGTGAAAGAGAAGAAAAACTACTAAGCGTAATTTTGGAATGGAAGATAGAAAGAAAGAGGATATAGTATCATCTCCACGGTCGTACTTCAAAAATTTTCTTGAATGGACTTCTGCACATTGAAATAAGCAAGCAAATTATAAATTTCCTATGAGACAAAAACTCTCTCATTATGGAATTTTAGGATTCTTTGTTCATTCGTTAAGAAATGAATTTTCAAGTTATTATTCAGTCTTTCATTATAATCTTAACTAATATATATATATATATAATATGAAATAATTTCAAGTTAACTATGTTCTAAAATAATTTTTTAAACAATCGAACTCCGACTTCACTGTAACTTTTTGCTATTTAAGTTGCGCGGACTATTCATTTTCCAGAGTCAAAATGTCGATTGGACAGATTCTTTTCTGAAATTATATTAGGTCCGAATTTTTCTCATTATCTCTCTTTCCTGCTTTCCACCAGTTCGTCAAAACGGTCTCTGTTACCTGCTTTCCTTTCAGTACGCTAAACCGTACTGTTGGCATGGCTTAGTAAAGAAATCTGGACAAAAACTAAAAATTGGATTAGTTCCTTGAACTTATGAAAAATATAAATGTTAAAAAAAATCTCAGTGACTGCTTTTTTAACTATCCCGTTTTATATATATAAATAACTAGCAGTACCCACAAGGTATTGGCCGTGGCTTAAAATCGAAGAAGAAAAATTAGTTTTAAATTTAAGTTTAGCCTTCACCCGATATCGTATGGTCATTTTACGCAACATCAAACAAATATATTTAGAAATCATCAAAAATAGCCAAAAAACAATTTTTATAGCATACATGCAGAAATATTTAGACTCTTAGAAAGGAAAAAATATGATGTCCGCCGACAAAACACAAACGACGATTTCGCTCCTCAGGAGATTCATTATAATTCCGTAATTCAGCTCCAGTGCGATTTAAAGAAAGATTTATTTCGCTCGTCAAAAGACTCCTTCCTTCAAGGTGGACATTATTTCTCTGATATTGGCTAATTGAGCGCCTCTCTCCTCTTCATTTTCCTTATCGTGCAACAAACAAAGCTTTTTGGCATTTAATGTGTTCCCTTCAAGGTTGGATTTCCTTCTTTTTGGCATAATAAGATTTTAATCGCTGTTTAAAATCAGACGTAAACACAATCACACACACATATATATAATCGCATACGCATACCACAGGTTTTACTATTTGCACATGCGCTGTTTGAGGTTTTCGCGCATGCGAGGATAAAAGCAATGTTGAAATCGAAATTATAAAACGCCTTTTTTAAACCTAACACCTTCCCCACTATATGCTCTACAAAATGGTATAAATATTTCCAATACCCGTTAAATATTTCTAGAGTTGTAGTGGTTCAAACATACAGACACTTCCATGAGACTTCATTTCATAGTATGTATAACGCAGTGATATATCTTATGCTAATTTAAATCCTAATTGGTTTTCTTTCTTTTTTTAATTAGGTTATTCTACTTTATATTAATTTTTTTCTTCTAATTTCTTGAACCAAATCCCATTTTTTAAATTTAAATATTCTTAACAAACGCTCTAAAAAGTTGATGACTAAGCAATTTTCATAATCCAAAGGAGGGATAAAAACCCCTAATAACTACGACATTCCTACTAAAGATATCAAAGATTCTATTTCCTCTATGAAAACGAATCAAAGAAATCTCTCAATAAAAAACCCTGAAGGAAAAGTTTTGCATACTTTTTCTCTCCATCCCGTGGAAAAATAAATTGAAGTTATGCTCAAAATTGATCTGATATATATGAATTCTTTAAGAGGACAGAACGAAAAGAGGGAACTTGATAATTTAACTTCCATTTTTTTTTCTCCCTCTATGGAAGGCATGATTTGTAAAAGAGAAAAGCAACGATAAAATAACTTCTGTTAACATCAAGATACATGATCAAAGTCCCCGAAATTTTTGCCCTTTATTGATTTTACTATGAGATTCTAATCGGAATTTAATACGTATAGACATTAGGTAGGGGAATCTTGGATATCTTTGAGAAGATATAAGGTGTAAAGCATTTTTATTCCTTCTTTCGTGGAGTGGGAACGACGGAGTCGGCAATTTTGATAAGCGCGTGTTAAAAATAATTAAATAGTAATTGGACAAGTAAATGAAAGAACAATTTAGAACGAAATTAACTTGGGAAATTAATTGGATTTAAATTAAGAAATATCATTGTATATATAATATTATAGGCGTTATTTTTATATTTATTTTCACTCTACCTTAGTTTCTTAACCCAATTAACAAGATACGACAGTATCTTTCAATGGAGCGTTAAAATTAGTATTATTGAATTCCGTTTTCCATTACGATGTGAGCATTCGCTATATACTATACCAGTATAGAGCAAAACTGCGTTTTTAAAAATTATGGTATATGTTATTGTTGTCATCATAAACTGTCGCTACAGGGCTACGTAAAGGCTAGATTTAAATTATTTACTTCAAGGTCTTACACTCTTTCGGCGTGTCATTGAGGGGCAGACCAAGATATAAATCATAATATCGCTGTATGTTACTAGTGTAATTTTTCATCAAACAGTTGAAATAAATTTTTCCATTTCAGATGCGGGTACATAATTATATTTTTTGTGGTAAAACCATCGTTCAAAAAAAAAAAAAACTTAGAAATGTGATTAATGTAAACGAAGATTTACAGAAGATTAATACGTACTCTCTTGCGAGAAACTTCTCAGTAATATTCAAAATGAAAAACGTACCTTTTTTTTAAAACCTAGCAAAGATTCAAACTGATCCTCTGAATTGCTATCAAAACTCATTTAGGTGTATCATATAAGAGTAGACTGAAATCATCTTCTCTGCTATAGTAACATACTGGAAAACAAAATATGTTAATAAAGTACCTCATATGATTACTTTATTGTTCTGATTTATCACCAAGCCAGGTATCCTTAAGCTCCCCCCCCCCAAAAAAAAAACGTTAATGGAAGTATCAATGATAAAAAATCATTTACATTTTTTAAAAAAAGGATGGAAGTAGTTAAACATTCTCGGACGATGAAATACCGTTCACTTCAAGTTCAGACATTACGTTTGATGATTTAATAATCGAAAGGAGGGTTGAGGAATAATTTCAAACTTTAATGGAGACAAACATAAAAATTAAGAATACAACTCTTAGATAATTAAACTGCTACTAAATAAATTAAAACACATTTTTGGTAAATATTATTAATTTGTTTAAATGTATAGAGAAATATTGAAACTTCCTTTAATTGAAAAGGAATCATTTTCTGTACGTGAACATACTTTCAGCTGATAATTTGATTGTTGTTCTACCATAATTATAAATTACTTCATGCCAATTCATTGCTAGTAAACTCTGCAAGTTTTTTTTAGAATGCATTAGATTCGTAAATTACTCCTAATTTAACTCTTTAACTTTAAAAATGGGTGTGCCCTGCTAGGATTCCAGAATCCTGTGATCTTACTTGTCATAGTCGAATGTAATTGGAATGAAGAATTTTTTCAAGCTGTTAGTGAAAGCAGCATTCATTGTCTCAAGAACACATATAACCTCATTCATCTACTATGTCACAATATCCGTGAAACGTATAATACCTCGACTTAAAATATACCTGGTTCCTGTTTATGCTGAAAAATTCCTTCTGTAAGAAACTTGAACTGAAAAGAAAAAGATGCACGAGTCCTTTTGAATGAAAATTCTCGCAGTTTGCTCTTTATATACAGTTAACAGTATAAAAATTACTATTTAATAAAGAATCAAATGTTATGACAAATCAATATAATACACTTAATACCGTTTTTATGAATATCAAGTTAAGTAATTACGTCGACATTTAAAGGCAAGGAAAGCCGAAATCTTAATACGATACTACTTATTTGGCTGACAGTAGGAATTTACTCAAATATCTTCATCACAGGATAAACTTTTTTTACTGATGCGAATTATGTCAAAGTATTGTTTTTGACTTCTTCGTATTTTTTATTCAACATACTTTGTTGCATATGGAATGTAATAACTCCACAGCAGTCCTGTTGGGAAGCATGAGAAACAGCTCTACTTCAAATGAGCCAATTGTAGATGAGGTGAAGATCTGTACCAAAGTGAAAATCTGATATTCTTAATCTTTATGTTACTACTATCATTAAAGTCTAATTGCATCTTACTCAGAAAACTTTTAAAACTCTGAATGTTATTTTCCGTTTGATCTCTTGATTAGAGCTGATACATTGAAATAAAAGTCTGTAAAATACCCGAATTTTATAAAGGCTCTGAATTCCTAGAAATGAAGTGAGATCGATTAAGAGAAAGGACTTCTAGTGGTAACCTATACCTGGCAAACAGTTGTTTCAATGCAGCAGCTGTACTTATTGTTGTTGTAGGTGACATTTTTGCTACTTCTAACCATCTAGAATAGCCATCTACTACAATCAAATAATCAACTAGGCCTTTCATTGCAAAATCTAAAAGAATGCGGTTTAACGATGCTTTGAACTATATTGTAGCTGGATATGTGGATTTTTATCTAATGAAAAATTCTTGATGTTCTTTTGCTTATATATTTTTGTAATTCATTATCACATATAACAAACATGGACGAAAATCACATAACATTTACGATAATGCATAGCTTTTAACATTGTCGTTATCAATGTTAGAGTTGTACTTAATTGCACCAGTTTAGCACAGAACAGTTACTTTGAAATAAGAAAAGCAGATGTTCGTCACTTGCTTATCAACTATACAATTTTGAAAATACATGCAGAATCGTTTAGTAACAGCATTAAATTAAAATATTTAGGTTATGAATAATTATACAAAAAATGATAATTACAAATAACAGAATTACATGAGCATACTCCCATCCATAAAGATGTACAAGTTCTGCAATACATCTTTTGAAAAGCCCTTTCACATTTTTTTAAGTAACTACCCGAACAACAACTCCATCCTTATCAAGATGGAATCGAAACAGTTCGAGAGACCATGCAGTTAGAGCAATATTGTCTTCTTTAATAATTTCAGCATCACTAATTTTAACGTTAGAATTACAATTTTAGAGTTGTATAGAGCTCAAATATATTATACGCCATCTTTTCCAAATACTTAATTTCCTTTTTTTTAAATAATATCCAAACGTTTTTTAAAAAGAAAGTTTAGATTCATCCAGTGTATCAAGAAGATTTGCAATTGCATCTCCTATTATAAAATGAAATGGTGTTAAAATATTTATCTATGTTATCATTCTCTAAGATAACTATAGGTCTTGAATTTAGTACCGCCACTATTTGTTAATGAAGTATAAAGTTCTTCAAATGTTAAATTATTTCCTAAGAGTCACTTTAAGTGAAACTTTACCGATTTTACGCCAGCTTTCCAGAGACCACCAAAATATGTATTTAAGGAGCTGTAGTATACCAAATTAATTTTAGGTCAACTTTTTATATAAATCTGTGAATTTCCGTTTGGCTTCTAACCATTTGTTCCCGTATTGAAAATGTATATGATTAGGTGCCTTCTTCTTGAGCAAAGGGGTTTCAATGGAGAGATAAAGGCCTTGGTCGTGCAATCAATTTCTAATTCTAAATGTGAAGCTTCAGTAGCAAAGAATATGGTAGTAGTTTTAACTACTTTTGTTCTACAATACCCTTTATAGTTTTAACTCCACTGCCATGGTATTTTAATATAGAAACAGGACCTTCATAATCATTGCCTCAAAAAAAAAACTCAATTGCTAAATCTACTGAATATAAGACAATTTACGATGCATTTTGAAATAATATTTTAACATTTAATGTCCAATATGCTTGACTTAAAATATGTCAGAACAAACTCCTATATGGATGCAAATTTAAAATATAAAAATATTGCATAATTTCACTTATTAATTTACGTTGATTAAACAATATGAGAGGAGGTTTTGCATTATACCACGGGGGTGCATTTTACAAGTTATCCTGAGCAACTCTTCCTTATCAATGAGTAAATAAAGAGCTGATAGTGAACTTTTCTTTGGAAATGATTGGTTTGACATTATACAAATAATTTCGTTATCAAAAATATATTTTGAACATATGCTACAACAATATTATAAGAAAAATTCTTTCCTTTGTAGTCAAAGGTGTAATCTTACCTATGGAACTCTTATCAGCCTTACTGTCTTTACAATTGTTTAATAATCTAATACAAAAAACTAATATCTAACTAACAGCATAACTTAGTAATAAGCAAATATTTTTTCATTGATAAACCAATCATAAAAATGTTTTAAATTGCAGCAAATGCACATGCTGACTTCTTTTTTTCTTTAAGAATAGTATGCTCATTGTCTTTCATTATCATTATTTAGGCCTGTCAACCGTTAGTGATAGGAAACTAGGGTCCTCCAAGAGCCTGATTGAGGCAGAGGCACACGGATCCCCACATAAATAGGGGCCCCTAAATTGAATAGAAAGTTTATTTTACATTTTCTTATTTTTCCATAAATAAGTTCGGTTCTTCATTACTAAAGTAGAGAAGCACATAGGGGTCCCCAAAGAAGTTTTTGTACCGGGCCCAAATTAAGCTAAGCTGGGTCCTGGGACCTCCCTCCATAGGCTGCAGTCTGGAAGATTCTTATGAGAAAAGTATTTCTATACAATATAAACTAGATTTTAATGATAGCACATACCTCAATGTACTCTGAGAGATGAGGTCAAGTATCTGAGGAGTGCTACTGGCAATGAACGGCTTCCAAAAGCGAGGAGGTAAGGCAAATAAGAAAGGACAACTTGGGAGTTTGTCCAAGCATATAAATTATCAATAAGATCTTTATTATATAAATTAAGAATAAGTATTAATTAAGACAAAAAATAATCTGACTGATAGGATAACTCCATTTAACTCTCCCTTGGATACATGGAATAGATACAGGCTTGAGAGGAGCTATCTTATTTTTAGCTGCTGAAATAGTGGCTTTAGCAAATTTGTTATCAATCCGTTGAACTGCATAAATTAAACAGACTTATACCGATTTCGGAGCATCTGAAAAGCCATGGTAAAGGGTTTCTTTTTCGGTAAATTGAAACTATCTCGGAAATGAAATGAGATATATTTGCTGAAACACCTTTTGGAATTCATGTCATTTTATTATAAAATGTTCCGATAGAGTATTGTCTAAATCAAGATTCAGAAACCATAACTACTCATAGAAGACTTTTATTAATACTTTGTTAAGGAAAGGCAACCCAAAGGATTAAACAACCGTGTTGAGTGTTATAGAAATGTTCTTTTGGTAATTTATATACCAAAAGATACCGGCATATAAAGTTTCAGACAAGTTTTGAATTAACACAATTGCTTCTTTATTAGAATTTGTTCCAGCTATCAAATCATCCATACAAAAGGAACTTTGATTTATATTAGATATTTCAGGATTTATGTTTTGAGAATTCAAGCGTATTTGGTATAAACATCTGGCAGTTAAAATGGAGTGCATGAAGTACCATAGGTTACAATAGAAAGTTGATATTCCATAATGGTAAAATCGGGAGAATTTCTCTTTTTGCAAATTTGGTTGTGTGTGTGTGTGTGTGTCATTTAAAAATTTTCTATACATTTGTGTCATATCAGAAGTAAAAGTAATTTTATTTACTTGGAATCTGACGAGAATAGTAAAGAATAGTCTGGTTGAAAGATTTGTTTTACCCCTAAAACTGAATTCAACAAATTAGAATTAGGAGGTTTCAGGATCCATCAAATACAACTGTCTTTTTTTGTACAGAACTCTAGGGAAGTAAGTATTTTGATTTAAAAAAAAAAAACATATATTTATTAAGTGCTATATATTCTCAAATTCATTCATAAAATCCTTGTATTCTTTTTCAACTTCTAAATTAAATTTAAATTTATTCTCTATTGGTAGTGGCCTAAAAGTATCTATTTTCTTTGCATTTCCATACTGATTAATGCCCTTGTAAGCAGATAACAACAAATCGATCCTGATCATTGATTAGTTAAATCGATTAAAGTGAATTTCATATAATCTTCTTCTGGCAAAAGAAAATTTTTATTAGGCAATATTTATTTGCCAAAATCGTTGCAATACGGAATCAATGTTTCAATAGTTCCTCCACGAATCAAATACGATTGTGTTTAGTATGATGAAATGGAATCCTTTCGAATCCGACCTATGACAACCCAACCAAAAATGATGCTTCGAGCAATCGGTGGCCCTTCAGAGATTTCCACTACGAACTATAAGCAAATAATCAAATCCTAAAATAATATTACAATCTAATGACATTGAAAAATTTGATCTAACAAATGAATCCCTTTTGAATAACTTAGGTTCCTAAATATTAATATTCTCTGCTAGAATTTGAGTTGTTACCTTTTTTTTTAATATAAAAATATTAACTATCAGAAATGTTTCATTGAATCTTAACCCTGTTTTAAAAACAACTGACGCACGTGTGGTTCCTGTTATAATTCTACTTATTTCACAAAGATATAGTCTTAACATTCTTTCTTATTAATCCTAAAATGTTTACTTCATTTTCTCTTACAAGCTAGATTCAGAATATTTTTATCTACCAAAGCTCTAGATAAAAACGATTCCTCCTTATTATTGTGCTGGTCGCATCAGAAAGCTAGAGTCAGCATTTGGAACACATAATGAAAGTATTTTGACGTTTGGAGGAATACAGCGTGCGGCTGAATGCTTCCAAGTGTGTTCTAGGGAAATCCTCCGTGAAATTACTGGGCCACATTGTCACGCTTAACGGTATCCCACTACCAGAAAAGTTATCAGCTGTTACGTATTTCTCATAACCATTTACAGGGAAAGAGCTCCTGAGATTGCTGCACTCTTTAATTTCTATAGGCATTTCGTAGAACGCAAGCGGTTCTAAATACCTACTTAAAGGGAGCCAAGAGGAATGACAAAACACTCATCGTCTGGACGGAGGAAGCCAGAAAGGCATTTGAAAATTGTAAACAGGACTTGGCGGTGGCTACGGTTTTGTTCCATTCTTCTGCTAATTCCACGCTCACTATTGTATTGTATGTCTCAGATACTGCTGTGGGTGCTGCTCTCCTACAAAATTTTAGTACTGGGTGGCAATCCCTTGCATTTTATTTCAAGACACTTTCTCCTGATCAACAGAAATACAGTGTTTTTGACAGAGAGCTCCTGGTAGCCTACATGACAATTAAATATTTTCATCACTTGATGGAAGGTCTAAGTTTCATCTTGTTTGCCGACCACAAATTACTGACCTTCACCTTTCGGCGAAAGAAAGACAAATACTCATTCGTTGGCAGTGGCAACTAGATTTCATTGAATAGTTCACAACCGACGTCCGTTACTTTAAAGGAGTTGGCAGTGTGGTTACAAATACTCTTTCAAGGATAAAAATCTCTACGATTGGAATACCAAATGCAATTGATTTCCAAAAGATGGCTGAAAAGTAACAGACGGATCCCGAATTGTAAGAGATGTCTTCAAACGTAATTTATTGGTGCTGCAATCTCTGCCTGTAGGTCAGCCTCCAGTTACCTTGTATCATTATGGATCCCTAGCTCTTTTCCCCCCATTCGTACCAGAGAACTTTAGACGTGCATTTTCACATCCAGCATTTTCACATCCAGGTATAGGAACATCAATAAATATCATCATCGAAAGGTATGTCTGGTCATTCATGTAAACCGACGTGACACTGTGGACTCGTACGTGCCTACAATATCAACAAACAAAAGTGTCCCGGCAGACTAGAAGCAAACTGAGTGGTTTTGTACTCCATAGTTCTAGGTTTGAGCAGGTTCATATTGATATAGTAGGACCTCTTCCCCCTCCCGAAAGATTTATATATTACCGGACCTGCTTAGATTTCTTCGCTAAAGGAGCAGAGGAATTTCCTTTAGTGGATATATCGGCTAACACGATAATGAGAACTTTCTACTCGGGATAGATAGCCCAATTTGGACCACCACTGAAGTTAAACACAGAACCAAGGTACGCAATTTGCGTCTGCCCTTTTTCAGGCCCTAACCAAGTTCCTGGGTACTGCTCGACAGCGCACAATACCATACCACCCAACTGCGATTGAACAAGTCGAAAGATTCCGCAGGCAAATGAAAGCAGCTGTCATGGTGCATGGAAAAGTACAATGATCTTTAAAACTGTCGACAATTCTCTTGGTATTCGGAACAACATGGAAAGAGGATTTGGAAGCTACAACTGCAGAGACGTATGTTTTTAAGTTCACCAGTGGATAGTTGCGATCAATTTACCTTTGTCGGGAAACTGAGGAGCGTAATGCAGCCACTTCTGTTATCTAAAACGCAACTCCATGGTCCACAGACAATATTTGTTAGCAAAGATATTGGGTCGTGCAGTCATGTGTTCCTCCGGACGGATCCGCTCAGGAAAAGTCTCCAACCTCCTTATGAGGAACTATTTCGAGTTCTCCATAAGACAGAAAAAAAACCCTTCAAAATTGACGAATAGGAAAAGGACTCACTGTAAATATTGACCTTGGGAAAACTGTCTATGTTTTGCACGATTGCGATAACACTCGACTCTCCAGCTCAGCAAAGCACATCA
The DNA here is from genome assembly GCA_026289955.1 of Argiope argentata. Lineage (NCBI taxonomy): Eukaryota > Metazoa > Arthropoda > Arachnida > Araneae > Araneidae > Argiope > Argiope argentata. Next base: position 2,953,794 of record JAOUZG010022948.1, read on the forward strand.
GCCTAGACGCCAGAGAGGATTACCAGATTAAAGACTGCAGCCCGCTCCAAACGGCGTTTCGGTTCAGTCGTCGATATTCCTAAAATCTCAATTTCTCAGGTGGTGGTAGTGGTGGGGAGCTCCTGTAGCGGCTCATCAGTAGCGCTGAAAACTAGCAACGAGACGAGAAGAAGAGGAAACCAATTTCAGCGGAGAAAGGGGAGGAACGCTTTTATGTAATAATTGGTATGGGGAAAGCAAGCGGTTATCGAATTCCTGCATCCTGATACTTATACACTGAAGTGACAAAAGTCATTAGATAGCAATATGCAAATATACAGATGGCAGTAGTATCGCAGCGAAAAAGTATAAATGCGCAGTTCGTTTTCCAGAGCTTTCATTTGTGTTCAAGTTATTCGTGTGAACAGGTTTTTCGTGATTTATCGCGGCACGACGAGAATTAACAGACTTTGAACGTGGAATATTAGTTGGAGCTAGACGCATGGGTCATTCCATTTCGGATATCGTTAGTGAATTCAACATTCCGAGATCCACAGTATCAAGAGTGTGCCGAGAGTATGAAATTTCAGGCATCACATCCCATCATGGACAGCGCAGTGGGCGACCACCTGCACTTAACGACCGAGACCGCCGACGTCTGTGTAGAATGGTCAATGTTAATAGACACTCAACTCTTCGTCAAATAACTGCAGGAATCAATGTGGGACGTACGATGGACGTGTCTGATAGGACTGTGCGGCGAAATTTGTCTTCCTTGGGCTATGACAGCAGAAGACCGACTCGAGTGCCTTTACTGACATAACACCTCTCCATGCCCCTGCGACTATGATCTTCGAGATCATTTAAACAGTTTGGTGGACATGGAGCCTTTACTGACAGCACGACATCTCCTGCAGCGACTCTCCTGGGCTCGTGAGCATATCGAATGGTCCTTAGACTAGTGGAAAACCGTGGCTTGGTCAGATGAGTCACGATTTCAGTTGTTACGAGCTGATGGTAGAGTTCGAGTGTGGCGCAGACCCCACGAATCCATGGACCCAAACTGTCAGCAAGGCACTGTTCAAGCTGGTGGTGGCTGCATAATGGTGTGGGCTGTGGCATGGACTCGGTCCTCTGGTGCAACTGAACCGATCATTGACTGGAAATGGTTATGTTCAGCTACTTGCAGATCACTTGCAGCCATTCATGGACTTCACGTACCCACACAACGATGGGATTTTTATAGATGACAATGCGCCATGTCACCGGGCCAGAACTGTTCGCGATTGGTTTGAAGAACATTCCGGACAATTCCAGCACATGATCTGTCCACCTAGATCGCCCGATTTGAATCCCATCGAGCATTTATGGGACATCATCTAAAGGTCCGTTCGTGCCCAAACTCCTGCACCATCCACACTTTTCCAATTATGGACGTCTATACAGACAGCATGGCTCAATATTCCTGCAGAGGACAGCTTTACTGATCAATATTTCTTCTGCAGAAAATGCTTATATCATATACAGGGTGATTAAAAACAACGTGGACAAACTTACATGGTAGTTCCGTCATACAAAAAGGATCAAAAATCGCATATGAACATAGGGACGCAAACGCCTATAGAGGGCGCTAGAGCCACGAGAGGGCGTTGCGATACAAACACGACTTGAGCAAATGGAGAGCCGTGGATGTGTTTGGCGTAACATGTCTACTTACACACACCGCAAAATGGCTGACATGCACTTAATTTACAGCATGGCCAAATGTAATGGACGAGAAGCCATGAAAATGCATCGTGCGAAATATCCTGGTAGAAATGTGCCTAGCCACTCATTCATTGCCACTCTGCATCGACGATTGTGTGAAACCGGCTCGTTTGACGTGCACAAGCTGGATACTGCTCTCCAACGAACAACTCGGACAGTTGATGTTGAAGAAAGGGTTCTCCAAGAACTGGAGTGTAATCCTTCAACATGTACTCGAGTTGTATCCCGAGAGACCCATATCCCCGAAGCTACCGTTTGGCGCATTGTACACGACGAAGGACTACATCCTTATCATTTACAACGCGTTCAGGCATTGAAACTGGGAGACTACAACAAACGTATGGGTTTTAACGTATGGGTTTTGAGCGGTGGTTTTTGCAAGAAAAGACTGCAGACCGAAAATTCGTAGCAAGTGTTCTCTACACGGATGAGGCTGCATTCTCATTAGATGGTGTGATGGACTTTCACAACCTGCATGCGTGGGCGGATGAAAACCCTCATGCTATACGTCCGCATGGCGCACAACGAAAGTGTTCCGTTAACGTGTGGGCTGGCATTGTAGGAGACTGTTTACTTGGTCCGTACATTCTCCCAGAAAGACTTAACGGTTCCATTTATCTAACATTCTTGGAAGAGGTTCTGCCAGAAATGCTGAATGATGCCCCGATGCCTATTCGTTGACTCATTCGATTTCAACATGACGGAGCTCCTGAACATTTCAGCACAGACGTCAGAGCACATCTGCAGACTACTTTTCCTGGCGCCTGGCTTGGTCGTGGGGGACCGATCGCATGGCCATCACGACCACCAGATCTGTCTCCCTTGGATTTTTTTCTTATGGGAATTTTTAAAAGGCCTTGTCTATGAAACACCTGTTGCAACGCCGGAGACTTGGTAGGAAGGATCTTTGTGGCAGCAATAAGTGTTCGAGATACACCTGGTGTTTTTGAGAAGATGCGCCGTTCCATAAAACGTAGATGACAGGCGTGTCTCGATGCATCTGGAAAAAACTTTGAGCATTTCCTGTAAGCTCGACATTAGTCGCATGTGAGTGAGTCATTAACAATAAAATGATCTGTAATGGTTTTTTTTCTTCTCTTTATGTTATTTATTATTTTAGACGCCCTGTAGCGGCTCCGGATCGCAGTTGCGCCCCCCTGTTCCTATGTGATTTTTGATTCTTGTTGTATGACTGATCTACCATGTAAGTTTATCCACGTTGTTTTGAATCACCCTGTATAGAAAAAGTAAGCTTGGGTTTAATTTTATTATTTATCAATAATTTTTAATAAGATAATATTTTGCTATCATAAACGAAAATCAATAAAACTCGCAAATAAAAGATTTTTTATATGCATATGGATAATCATTAAATTTTCATATGATTTTCGGACTAATTTATAATTTAGAGTTTCAAATCTTAAATCTCGTACGTTGTTTTATTAAAATTATACATCGAATTATATTTCTATCTACAGATAATTCATCATTTCTACTGTAAACTGGATTATCATCAAGATCTTCAGTTTTGATTCTAAAAACATTCTCAACATATTAAATTATAATTCGAAAAATTTGTCAACCCTTTTTACACTAGCATTGTCATTAGTTGTTAATCATGACTCTAACAAATGTGAATAATCGGAAATAACGGATGGATACAAGTCTTTGCTTATACCTCCGTCAAGCAGTTTAGAAAGACAATTGGCAATGGATGTGCAAAATTTTTTTATACTTAATGATATCCCCCCCTGGGGCACCTCATAATGAGGATAAGATGCTTCCGTAATGGGGTTGGATGTCGCCACCCTGGAAAGTACACTTATTGGGGGGGGGATTTTCCTATCGATGACGGAGCATACTTCCTATGGGAAGGGTTGTACTATGGCCGGTGATTGTCCTTAGGACTCAACCACAGTTCCTGTCAGTGCTGCTGTTGCGGTGGTCCGGTCATTCAGCATTATGGTTTAAATCCGTGTGCCTCCGTAGCTGGTCGGAGAGTCTGATATGACTTTATTCTTAATGATGCCGTTATAAAACAATGAGTTATGCTGATCTATGAAGGAATATAGTATCTAAGAGTTGGTGATCAGTGTAAATACAATGTCCTTTCAAACAGATAACAATAAAAATATTTGAAAGTAAAAATTATTGTTCGAGTTTAATTGTCAAATTGCGAATAGTTGATTTCAGCCATTAATAATTTTGAAGACGCATGCTAAAAGTATTTCTTAGAAATTAAAAATATATTATAAAATTGCCTATAGACAGATTGGAAAGGTATCACAAAATACTGATAGAAGATTTTTGTTTTAATGAGTCAATACAAGCATCAGAGGTTGAAAGTTGTTCAGACTTTTCAAAAACGTTGTTTCAAATACTTTAGCTTATATCCAAGGAACATTTTTTAGAATGTTGAATAAAGGAGACAGTAAAATATATAATTTTTTTAGTGAATTTTGAGTAAAAGTTCAATGATTCTAAAAAGGATTTAAGATGTGACACATTTTTAGAAGTTATGATATTGTAATTGCCTCTACAACTAGCACTAGATGTTGTGCTATATGTACATTATGCTTACCGTCTTTCTGAATGCCACGCAACATCATTCAGATATCATAACAACATTGTTACAAAGGTTATGCTAATGTTTCCGCTAAGAAGATCTAGTTTCTTTTTAGCAAAGAGAGCTGATCACCTTTTACAGTAAGTAGTGGTAACTGGTAACATGAAGTTAATTGTTACACGGCTCTTATATGAGGACTCTTCTACCTTTGAGATGGTCTCTTCAATGAAGTTTTTCAATCTTGTTCAAGGTGGCATAGTGTCAATTCCTTTTAAATTTTAGTTTATTCAAATTTCTGATATTATGAGAGAATTAGAAAACTTACCCAGTTTTATATCTAACTATTTGCCAGTAACAATAACAATAACAATTTTAATATTGCATGCTTGAAATTTGATTTATAGAGTGGAATGTCATAATCAAATTCTATGATTTCAATCTTTTTATTGATTTGCTTTTGTTTTTACACTTACAGATTGGTGATATATGTCCAGTTTTTGAACATGCATGGTATTTCGCAGATTTATATTTTGCCTTTAGTTCGGTGATAAGCAGCTCCACATTAGAAACATTTAGAACATTTCTTATTCTTTGCATTTGGAGAAGTGTATTTGGACAGCTGATAACTTATCTTTAGATAAGTGAAAGTCTTTGTTTACAGCATATAGATATGTTTTCTTATTTGGAACGTCATTTTCAAAGTTAAATGACTGTAGATGTTTCCACCACATCTGACAACTTTAGTACTTTTTTTTGCCAGGAATCACTTTCAGAATTTTTTCGTTATCCAAACCACAAACGGAACAATTTGGAATTGTTACACCTTCAAAAGCACCAAATTTGCTCTTAGATATCTGTCTTAGACACCTCAAACATTGTGGTTTGATCGATGAAAACAAAAGCGTTTAATGAGAATTATTGGAGCAGGTTTAAAAAGAAGAAGAAAAGAGTTTTTTTATATATATATCATGTTTTCCGAATTGTAAACTAAGCTACACATGCATTGTATTGTAAGAATTTGCTGCTCAGTGTATAAAACGGCTTTGCTAAGTGCAACAACCTGGTTTAAATCCGCAGTAAAGGCTAAACAAAAATAAAACAATAGATTAAAAAATGATTTGGATTATAGTAATACGGTCGTAAGGTGAAAAAATACTCTCCCGTTTTGTGTGCATGAAAAAATTAATATACCAGGGAATGAAAAAGTTACATTTAAACGGACCCTTCATATTTCTGATTCATCTGTTGTTTGTAACTGCTTCAAATTCATTCGCTGGAACATTTGAAATGGGAAATAACAAAATAAAGATTGTTCTTGACTATCCTTAAAAATAGCAGTAATATTCATTCATGTCATTCCATTAGAAAAGAAATAAAGATTTAAAAATGCGTCTTAGAATTATAGAAAATCATCACTTGTGCCTGCTATTCCAACTTTCCAAAAGCTTTCAATTTCCATTGCAAATAATGGTGTGTTTGCACCCTAATGATAATAATTTATTGTAATAATATTTCACAAATATACATACATTTTTTTCACTTAATAATTGTCGTCTTATATTAGCTTTAAAAAAACAGATGTGAGGTGGTCATACTGAAACAAAGCTAGTACGTAAACTACGTAATGATGTTGTCAGACTTTTACCGTCTTTGATGTACTGTATCGGCAACATACTGATTTCCCATATTTAAAACTTGCCATAATTGCAGTTCTTCAAATTTTGAGAGAAATGGTTAGAAATGTGCAAATTAGACATTTCAAACTTCTCCAAAAGCATTTTTTGGGGTAAGTTTTCGTTTCTAAAGATTGTTGTATTTGAATTAATTTAATGTTAGTATTAGCTGTTATTATCTAAGGACAAATTGAAGATTCAGTTACTTTTAATACTATCCATCGTACAAAATTATTTTATTTGTACAATTAACCCATTGACAGCCGGCGACCTACGAGACATTCAACGGCTGAGCGGCGGCACCGAAGCGGAAACTTCACGAACTCAGAAACCCGCGTTTTCGCGGGGCCGGCTGTCAATGTGTTATAATATTCATATTGAGTTGCGAAGAAACTATTTTGTATTAACAGGTAAAATAGTCAATTTTCTTAATCATTGGAAGTTTTAAATCTAATGAGTATGTCATTATTAACTTAGATTTTAACACATAAGTTAGATTTTAAATATTATACGTTTCCTTCTGATTCCTTTTGAACTGTACAAATTATTCTTAAAAAGCTAAATGTAGAAATGTTTTTTCACTAGTTTTGAATTATTGCTTAAATGGATGGGAACTTTAGGTTTGATTTGTTTGAGAAATTGTGCTTTCACATGCTTAATAATACTGTTATTTTTATTTGTCTAAGATTTAGAAATTTATGAAGGAAAATATCATTTAACAAAATCCTCAATAGAAAATTAAGTTTGTTGTTTGCAGTACATTTGAATGTCTTTAGCAAGATAAGCTCATAAAGTATTTTTTCTCTATTTTATGAGTGTTACAGTACTTGAACTGAAATTGAAATTCTGGAAAGAATATATTAATATGGTGTTTATAGGTTTATAAAATAAAATTGTGCGAAAATTGAGAATGGTGAAAGCTTTAATATTTTGGAAACCTATATGGTTAGAAATTTATTTTCACTTTAAGCAGGTAATTATTATTTGTTTAACTATACCTTAATTTTTAAGGATAAGCTCCATAAAACCAATGGCTGAAAAATCTGTTGAAGTAGCAGACATTGGTACTCAAATGCATGAATAAGTAAATTAAAAAAAGTAATCTTGTTGTGTAATTATTTTTTTGCTAAGCACTTATTAAATGATTTGTGTCATGATAACAAAAGTGTTTTGTGTTTTATTTCATCTGAGTCTTTAATTTTTTTGACTTACAGTTAAGGAGCTTGAAAAGTTCCTTAACTGTATAAACTGTATGAATTTTGTCTTAATAAATTCTTTATATTAAATAAATAGGACTTTTTTTGTATGCAAACATAAATCTCTTAATATGCTATTGTTTCGTTGAATTGTTGCTTCCTTTCCTTGCTTTTAAAAGTCCTTAAAATCCTATTGCAGAATAACTATCACATGAGTGCTATTTGTGGATTTCCTCTTATCTTGTATATGTATACAGGGAAATCACAGAAAACTTTTTTTTTTCAGCTCTTAGTGTCAACTCTGAATGATGATTGTGGAACTTTTTGCTTCCCATATATGGAAAATCTGAAGTAACTGACCCATAAAGTTCTCATCCTTTTGTCTGGAACTTCTCTGAACTACAAATAAACTGTCATATAATGCTGCTGGAAATCGATTGGATCAACCATAAACTATTGTGCAAAATAGATTTAAAAAGAAAAAACTGGCATGAGTTTTAAAGACAAAATTGAAAGTTTACTTAAAATGAGTCAATATAACAACTGCTGTTGAAATTTTCATAGGCTGCTTGTAAAAGTTTAAAAAAATCATCTTTTTGAGCATTAGATCAAATAATATGATGACTTCAACAGGGATGAATATATTAACGAATATCCTCTAATAAATGCCAAACTAAATTAAGCTCTTGATATTTTTAAACCTGGCATTACTCAGCAAAGTTTTAAAGAATCAATACTAACATAAATTATAGCAGAAATTATAGATAAGAAGAAATAATTGTCAATTATGAACAATTTTACAATATTTTTAATTGCTTTATTTGGAAAAGTGTATAGATAAACATGAGGTTAGCCCCTCCCCCTTTTTTCTTTTGCTGTGATAAAATTATAGTTGTTCACATTAAGTATATCTACTCTGTATGTCACATTATCCCACTTCTATACTTTCTTAGGAATCAGAGGAAGAGTGGTAAAAGCAGGTGGAAAATTCGACATCCTTTAGATTAATTATATTTGAAATTAATTGGGGGTAAACTATTAAAAAAATTATCACAGAAAAATGTCAAAAGTGGGTAATACTTATTTATGCATTCCAATTTGTAGTGCTTGTGTTTTAAATTTTCATACTATGTTTACTTTTGTAAATTTGTTACTTGTGTATCTATTTGAAAACTTCTATTTATCCTCACTTTTCCAGGCATTTTATAAAATTTGACTTGGGCATATTATGCTATTGGTGTCATATGTTTAAAAACATGAAGACAATTTATAAAGAAAAACAAAACTTATTACAGGCAAAGGTAAAATTTACTTCAAAATTTATATCTGAGCTATTTATTTTCTATCTTAATAAGGTTACATTTTAAACTAGATTTTTATTGAAATAATAATTACAATTCTTTTGCATCTTCGGCAGTTTAATCCTTTGTAAGTTGCATGGAGGGAATATTATTTTAGAGAACCAAAACTAAATTTTCTATTTTTTATTTTTTAAAGTAAAAGATATAATAGAAATGTATATATATATTACTGTATCCTTGAATCCTATTATTTCTCAGCTGCTAAAATAGTTATAAATGAAAAAAATAAAGAAAGAAAGATACTTATTCTTATTGCTATTTGCAGAAAATTGCTTTTATGTTTTTATTAATTATTTGCTTATATTTTGAAACAATGCGATATACTATCTCGCTCTGGTTTTAAGAAAAAATTATGTAATATTCTCATTTATAAAATTTAGAGAAAATACTGCAATCGGCAAAAACTTCGAACTCGAGATTTTAATGAATCTCCACGTTTCATCCTTCCTTCAATTGGAAAATACATTTTCAGAAAATGCCTATGTGTGGCAACAATAATGCCAAAGCCCTTTGATCTAGATGGATGAAATTTGGTATAAGATCTTCACACCAAACTTATAGATTTCAATCAAATTTTCTGCAACATCAGTGTACAGGAAATCTGTCTATCTGACTGTTTTAAATATAAGTTAGTATGGTAACTACAGAACGATGAGAGCTAGATAGTTAAAATTTGGGTACACATACCTAGTATATATTTTATAAACATCTGTCAAATTTTGTGTCAAATTTGTTACAGTGTTCATGGCATGCCAGTCTGTACTTTCAGAAAGTTGAATTAATTTTGTTTGGTATTAATAGTTTATATATATATATATATATATATATATATATTATTATTTTTATCGTTATATATATATATATATATTCTACGCTTCTCATTTCTACGCTTTTGTCAAATCCCAATAGGCATAATTTTACAATAGTCGGTGTAGTGCAAATGCAAAAATGAATATTAAAATTTAATAAATAATTTTAAAGATTTATTTTAGTGAAAACTATGCATTTTTATAAAACTGAAAAAAATAATATGATTAGAAAATACCCCGTTTACATATGCATACTTATACAAAGGTGCTTGATTCTTGGAAGTAAGGGTTTTAAAAAATGCTTAAAAATACTTAATTTTTGCAGCAGCTTGTCATTACGCACCCTTTAAAAAGAAGAAAATATTTTCCTTATCATATTATTAGTTATTAAATAATAATTTAAAATATATTTTTCTACTGAAGTGAGAACATAAAAGATGCAAGTAATCATATATAGGAATAAATGTAGTAGTACAGCTCGTAAACAATAAAAAATATAATGAAATTATGTTTTTATTGTATAACGCGAGTATAAAACAATAGAAAATTAGTTGAGTTCAAAGTGAATCCTGTCCTTAATTCAATATTACACGACTATTGGCATATATTCCAGGAAGTAAAAATAAATAAAAGATGAATGAATGAAATCATGCATATTTTAATCTATCATATCAGAACATAATTTCTCGAACGGTAAACACCTCGTACTCGTGAAAGTTAAATAATATTTTTCCAAAAAACTTTGTCTTGTATTATTATTTTTAAAAAATATCACATTTCATATTTATTTCATTTTTTGTAATTAAGTGATCTAAATTACATTTTTCTAGGTTTTATTTGCTGTAATAATTAACTTATTTATTAAAAATTGGAGCCTTTGTAAATACAATGGCAACACGTTATTAAAAGCTGATTATTTTTTTACATGCTCGTGCAGTAATAACATTTTTATTTTTCGCCTACGGATTTTTGTTGACGTCAAAAACCTCATCATAAAAACAACATCATGTCCTGACATGATAAAAATATTAATAACTGCTGGCTTATAATGTTACTTAAAATTTATTGAATAATATTATAAATAATGATGTAATATCTCGAAAGACGAAATAGGATCAATGGTGACTGAGCTTTATTTTTTATGGAATTATCTAAACGTAATAAAAAAAGCTACGTACTGACAAAATTTCATATTAAAACAAATAATTAAAATAAAATAAATAATTTAAATAAAATAAAAAGTAAAACTGAACCTAAAAATCGACTCTAAAAAGCATTAAAAACGCCATTAAATAACACTGCAATCTCAGGCAGTAGAATAACTAATGTTTAAAATTACAAAAACTATACCGTCATCCCGTCCTGCGAAAGGGGAAGAGAATCATTAGAGTCTATGCATTTCCCCATTCTCCGTTTTATGTATAGCATATTTCTCAGAAAGAACAACCTATATAGCAAAATAACAACACGTGCGTCGAGAAGTAAACACTAATAGTAGAAGTCCCCATTCTTTACGACACTCACAATACAACCGGAAATTTCCGGTTTGGCAAATGATATAGTGAGTCAGTACAGAAGCAACAACGTTGTTCGTTCTCGAACGAAAGAGCCTAGTTAAATCGTTCTCGAGCGAAAGAGCCTAGTTCCTTCGTTCTCGAACGAAAGAGGTTAGTTCATTCGTTCGCGAACGAAAGAGTCGATTCTTTCGTTCGATGAGTCTTGAAAGGTCGTTCGCGAACGACCTGAAACGAACGGGTCAAATTGGTAGATGAACGACTTTGAACCGAATCTTTCAAATGAACGAGATTTCCCATCACTACTTTGAACCCTTTGCACCCCCTGGGAGGAGATTCGAATGGACTAGCCTGTCCGCATGCGCGGGGAGTGCTGAGTAACTGGCTTCCGTACTCGGAGAGAGACCTGCTTGATGAGAGGCGGCCTGACTATCCTTATATATCTTTTTATTGTATATCACCGGTCTTAATGTTTTATGTTGTGTTCTCTGTATGTACGTGGTGTATATGGCTTGTATAATTAAAATATTGTACACCATTTTCAGTATTAGTTTCTTCCAGGCCTTCCGCGCAACCCCTCCTCATTACAACGACCCTAAATATTTAAAATATAGTTTAAAAAATTATTGATACCATTAAAAAATAATAGCATATTTGAACAAAATGATTACTATAAGGAATAATTTATTTAAAAACATTTAGTTATCTGAATAATTAATTTACTAACTAGTATATATATTAACTTTTATTATTCATTTTTATTAATATTCCATTTTTATAATTCTAAAGTTCCATTACAAAGCGGAACTCTATGCCAAAGTGGTAGCACAAAGCCGCATAACAGAAATTTTTTTTAAATATCATTAATAAATTGAGCTTAATGCCAAAGCGGAAGCACAAAACCGGATTACAAAGAAGAAAAAAAAACCCGATCTATTTGCCAAAGCGGATGCAAAAGAACCACTTCACACCTAACAGATCAATGGATAATATTCACAAGGAAGAAATGAATTGGTAACCGACGTCAGTGAGCTATCGTTCGCTTGGTTTCCCTAGTAGCACACAAATATTTTACAATATTAATAAATATTCGCAATATTGTTTAATATAGTATAATATCACACAATATTGTACAGTATTTTACTACAAGATGTGCTACCTGGGTTACTACTTGGCAACCTTTCACTGTATAGGAGGTACATTCACTGTAAGTACCCCCTATTTCCAAGTTAACAACTGTTTACTCTTTCAAATGCATTTGAAAATTTTCAAATATGAGATACTAATAAATTCTCTTCTCTTGCACAGAAAAATTCAGCAATATTAAAATATTATTAAAAGTGGCATATAATTATTTGCTTTGGTTAGATAGATATTGATTTTCATAGAAATTCTCTCATTTTCATACACAGTTTTGATTGATTTTAAACTATGCTTTTTAGAGTTGCAACTTCTTATTTGGATATTCACATAAACAAACGGCATACATTATTTTAAATTAATAAAATGCATTTTTTTCAGAGATTAAATAGTCTGTCAGAATTTTGCATAATTGAACAAAACTTTCACAAATTTTTATGCTTCAATGTTACTTTAAAAAATCATACTATTTAAAATATACAGATAACAAAAATTCAGGAATTCAGGATTTTTTTCTCCAAATAAGAGTGTATGATAGATTACTTTAGATAAAATAAAAACATAATTTTTATTTTCCTCAAAACACTATTCTAATATTTTTCTTGTAATGGACAAAAAAATCAATTTCATTTTAAATACACTAAAACAATGATATTAGATTCTTTATTAGTCAAAAATTGACTCGGATACAATAGTAAAAAAAAGGGATTCCCATATAAAGGATATGAAAGAAATTAATATAAAGAATCCACATGTCGCTCAGATTCATTTTTTGGTAGATAAATAAATCTTGAGCTCATTTCACCTTTACATCTAGATACTTCATGCATAACCCAGCAACATAATGATTGGCTAATTTGATTCATATCACCTATTATTTGTTGATGACTTCCTGAAGCAAAAAAACGTAAGGCGATATACAATTTCTCTTTAAGAGTTAAGAGCATTATTTCGTAAATTATTCGAGCTTAATTTCTCCTTCATTAAAGATAAAAAGTATTCAGCAGAATTACAGGAAAATCTGTGCTTCGAAACAAAATCATATTCATCTAACAAATCCAAATCAGAAACTCTGTCAGTGCAAATTATTCTTGACCTGCAATCTGGTATCAACTGCAATAGCTCCAATGTATCTCATTCTTCCATATTGTTTGAAAACTAATGCAACAAAGTTGTCCTTCTTGAGAACTGCGCATACGAAAAACCTTTGATCAAAAAAATAGGGCAAAACAAGTGGAAATTGGTACTTGACAGCCAGTTTGATCTGGTAAATACCGATTTGACTGCTGAGCAGTGCTTAATGGTCGTCCGATGTTTAACTACAGTTGGTGTTGTAACTCGTAACTCTGCTATCGTTTTCGTATTTATTAATTTTGAACAACACAGGTCAGAGAATTTCTGATGAGCGTATTTACAGATGCTGATAGAAACTGATGGGCATAACTACAGATGAAGGATACTTAATTGATCAAATGATCCGTACATCAGAGATGAAACGGAGTAGCGTAAAAAACATATTCAATTCTAATCAATTATGGGTTGCCAGATTCCAAGTTATTATAAGATGCAAAAGAAACAG